>CAOLHI010003818.1:0-174089 GCA_948474755.1 Ctenosaura bakeri
GTGTTGAAGGCATAGCTTGTACTTCTTTGTCCAAGTTGGTTGCATGCTAGGGCCCCCAAACTGGTCTGAGCCTCAATAACTTCCTGATTGTGGGAAATATTTAATGAAGTGTGGTTCAAAGTTGCATATTACGTAAACCTTCCTAATGCTGTTGTGAGCCACTCTGAGAATGGTAATGATGGAAGACTGCCATACAAATAAACCAATGCTGCTGCTGCTGCTGCTACTGCTGCTGTATAATGAGGTATCACATTGTCAGAAATAACTAAATGCATCTCACTGCACTTGCTTTTCTCAAATGCCCACTTCTTCAGGTCCCTGGTGTGTAGTATTTTTGTATCTTCTGTGGAAGGAAGCCTATGACCATTTCCACACTAACCTGTTATAGTGTTGTTATTCCACTTTCACCATCCTATGAAATCTTGAGGTTTGAGGTTTAGGGAGGGACCTCCAAGGCAAACTGCAAACCCCAGGATTCCATACGATGGTGAAAGTGGAATAATAGCACTACAACAGGTTGGTGCAGAAATGGCCCCTGTGTTGAAGGCCTGGGGCAGAGTGGATTGTTGAATAAACATATAGAAGATCCTCATAGTACAGGAAGCATTCAGGCATTTTCCACTATACCTGGCACAAAAGCAGTTTTCCTGCTGGGTTTGTCATTCAGTGTGGAAAGAGGACATGACCTATGGACCTTCAACTACACTCTGAAGGATAGAAAATCTCCTACATATTATATAATGATATACTGACAACAACCCTTTGAAAAAAAGAGAGTTATTCTCAATCTTTAATGAACACATGATGCAATGAAAGAAGCAACGGCATCTCCTTAGGTTCAGTTGGGCCTATATCCAAATTGTCAGCCCAAGACTAATGTTATTGATAATGATACTTCCTGAAATACAGGAGTAGGGGGGAAATATGATGACCTACACTGAAACAGTAGCTGTGGAAGGGTGCCTTCCTATTTAAATCATGGGAGAATGCTCCTTCCAAAGACGCTTTTTAAAAGTGGGGAAAAATGGAAGAACAGGGGTCTCTCTCAGCTGTTCAGAATCCCAGCATGAAAGCCCTTGCAAAAGAATGAACAAATATTCCTCATGAGAATGAGACATTGGTTTAACTATTCAGTAAGTACACAACTTGAAACATCCTGTATCATTTTGTATACCCTCTAGAATTCTGGCAACATTGCCCATCAATATTATTGGAGCCTCTTTGATTACAGTGCTTTGGAAATAAAGCAGCCTAACTTGCTTTGATAGGCAAAATTGGGGCAACAGAGTGGTATTATTAAGTCCTCTCATTAGCCTCTGGCTGACCTTGGAAATCTTGCATTTTTCTCCAATTCTTCCACAAATTGCCTTTATGGGGATCCTCTTCACAAGAATTGACCTTGTGACTCACTCTTTTAAAGCCATTTTTCATGAGCACAAAACATTCTTGTGAGAGACAATACACTGAAAATGTGCACTCAGGGTCTTATTAATAACAGCTTTACATTTATTTTCAGTTAATGTCATGGATTTGCTCCCCCTTGGTGCCAGTTTGACAGTTGGACAGCTAGCCACATTGTCAAGGCATCTCTTAATGTGCCAAATCCTTTTGTGTTTACAGGGAACTCAGCATTACTCTGATCAGTGGCAAGAGGCCTTCTAGTTATATAACCTTTAAGGTTTTGGAAATCACAGGAAGCAGTGCAAAAGAAGGCATGTCTTCTCTTTGGTCATTTCCCCATGCTCACCAGGGACATGAGCACTTCCTTCACAAGACAGCAGCTTTCTGCAATGGGTGGCACATGTAAAGAGGACAGTAACAGATAAAGGCCATCAAGGAGAAAGTTAATTGATGGTAGACTGCATTGAATGTTTCATCTTGTCAGCCAGGAAGGCCATATAGATATATGGTGAGTAGGTTTCATTTCTCCTCTTTGCTTCCACTAATCACTAACTATGAATGCAAATTGCATAATGGTGGTGCTGTAGACTTATCTTGCACAAGGACAATGTGGATTTTGCTCCAGATGGTGTGGGAGATATATATCTACAGGAAGAACACATTCATGGCTGTATGCATGTAGTCCCCACACTCTGCCATTCAGCCACAGAGCTAGGAAATCTGCTAACACACATTAAAAAAGAAAGAAAGAAAGAAACATCGTTTGAACCCTTAAGGGATTTCTGTTAACACTTACCAAAGACTGGGAGTCTCTTTGTAGGCACGCCATTGCTTTAGAAGGTAAATTGTAAACATATGAGCAGTTCTATTTCAATCCATCAGAGGGCAATAGCACAAATGGCTATCCAGTGCTAAATGCTGAGAGGCATCTAATTCTATATCTGTTTCATTGTTTGTAGGGGCGGTGAGAGAGACAGAGAGAGAGAGAATGTAGTTAAATAAAATCTTCCATATCAAGTACTTCCAGAGCACTACTCTATGTGAACTTCAGCACTCTTACATCTTAGTATTAAGGAGGGCATATCAATCAAGCTTTCTGTCCTGGCTAGAGAATCAGTGCAGCATTGAATCTCGCCAGGTAAATTCTTTTGTAGGTCCATTCATTCAGAGGCAGAATTCCGTACTACACTGTTATAATGCTATTATTCCACTTTCAACATCCTGTGGAATTCTGGGGTTTGTAGTTTAATGAGGCCAAAGAGCTCTTTAAATGCACCTCCCTAAACTGCAAATCCTAGAATTCCATAGGATGTTGAGAGTGTAATAATAGCACTATAACAGTGTAGTGTGGAAGTGGCCATAGACTTGGAAGGGGAACAGTCACCCTCCAGTCTTAGGAGCAGGCGAGAAGCAGAGCTGAAATTTTCCAGGCTGATTATTTCACATACACATTTCCCATATTGTGTTAATTCACAGAATGGGAATTGCATGGCTGCAAAGCACAGAACAGACAAATCAGTTTTGAAGAATACAGTAATTATGCATTAAAATGTTTAGTTTTATATAAAGCAACAGAGTCTGGTAAGATTGTGCATGTGTGTTTTATCAAGATTAAACTCCAGCATGTTTTTAATACTCTTTGTGATAGTACTGTGGATGAAAACAGTCCACAACAGAGGAGCATGTCTGTCTGTCTGTAGCCATTTCCGTGCTAGACTGTTATAGCGCTATGATTCCACTTTCTACATCCTATGGAATCCTGGGGTTTGCAGTTCCAGCTGGCCCCTCCCGAAACTGCAAACCCCAGGATTCCATAGGATGTTGAAAGTGGAATCATAGCGCTATAATAATCTAGTGCAGAAATGGCCTGTGTCTGTGCGTTTAGTGGAATAATAGTAACATGGAACCCCACTTGGACCAGGATTATAATCATGAGGGAGCTGGATTAATCCTTCCGCTACGCTGTGTACAAAGTAAGGAAACCCTGATTGTGCTTCCACTCTCAAATGTACTTTGGCCCTGAAATCACTGAGATGTAATAGTTCCTATTTCAGAGTTTGCTAGTGATGTATCACAAGTAATGGGGATACTTGTAACATACTGGCAGAGAGGGGGCAATCAAGGTGTAACAAAGTCACATTTCAAAAGCAATCTAATTAGTGGGAATGAAGATAGTTTATTGGTGTGAATCAGGGATGTGCAAAGTGCTGTCTGTGAACTACATATGGCTCATAAACCACTCTTTTATGGCCCTGAATATCCCACCAGTCCCCCAAAGCCTTGCAGTCCCCTGATTTTTTGCAATCCCCTGAGTAATTTTTGCCCCCAAATGATGCAGAAGGCCCCACAAATACACAAAAACAAGTAGAAATCACCCCAGTCCACTTCCATAGGCAAATCAGAACCCTGTACCACCCTCTACAAATACCTCTGTTTTCCTCTGCAGTCCCTCTCAAAATGGTGACGGAGAGAGACACAGAGGGAAATATTTGGACTTGCAGTGGGAGTGTGGGACCCAAAAGGGGATTCTAGGAAGGGAAATCGGCCATTGATCCCAATGTAGCTATGCACTCCTAGTGTAAAAACGTATTGCTTCCCAAGTGGGTTTAATAATTACTTTGAAAAGGTGTTCTAATGAGCTTTGGAGGTTTTGACAAGAATTTGTCCAAGTTTCACTTTAAAAATAAAAAAAGAAAAGAAAACAAGAAAAAGAAAAATAATGAGCAAAGAACTTTTAAGCAAGGGCAATGGATTATCTTTTAAAAACTATACTGAATAGTGGGAACAAATTACTTTCAAAAAGTAATTTTCCAAGTTCTGTCCAGTTCAGCTCACATGGGATTACTATGGTTCTCACCATTCATTTCAGAAGGCTGAGCTTAAGGTTGCGGTTTGCTAGGTGAAGTGGGAAGGTGGAAAAGAAAGAGGAAACGTGTCACTTGGTTCTTGATACAACACTACTACTGGACTCCTAAATTGCTTCTGATGTTGCTATGATATTCCTTGGATTTAGTCCTTGGCATTACTTCATTAACAGAAAATTTGGTACCAAACATGGGAAGAATAAGGATAAGCTCCTACACCACAAAAAAGAGGAACAGTTCAACATATTCCAGCAGACTTTTTATCCAAAACTAATAATATGAAACAACCAAGTTAGGGTAGCCTTGCATAAGTAAACAAATACATTTTGAGCTTTCTGGAGACCACTTGAAAAGTTCTTCCAAAACAAATACCCAAAGAAGCATTTTTTTCTTGTTCACCAGCCTCCACTTTTCTTATAATTTCCATTTTGGTGAATTAAGCTTTTTAAAACATGCTGGGGGAAGCCTTTAAGGCAGGGTTTTCTGCTTTGCCATTTTCTTTCTGTTTTGCTCTTCATGCATAGTCAGTAAGGGATACTGGAGACCACCGGTGTTCACCTTGCCTATTGTAACAGGCACACACAGCTACATTATGAACAGTTGCACTACAATATCGCTGTTTGTCAGTTCAAGTTTTGTTGCATTATTTACTATTGACACGTTGCTGCAAACTGCCTCAAAACTCTATGGCCCTTTTCGCACGGGCCTTTGCTCGCGCGACAGCCCCATGAGCCTCGCGGGAGTGGGAGCGTTGCTCCGCATGACGCACTCCCACTTCCGCCGGGCTCACGGGGCTGAAGCGGTGCGAGCGCGGGTTTTTTGATTTTCGCGTCCAAGCGAAAATCACCCCGCGCTCGTGCAACGCTCCCGGAGCCCACCCGCATTTACCTTTCGTGCGGAGCCTCCGGGAGCCGGCCGGGTCGTGCTTCCTTCCCTCCGCCCCTGCGGAAGGAAGGAGCGGGGTGGGGAGCTAGCGCGACAGACGCGACGCCCGCTTCGCGCGCGGGGGGGAATCCGGTGCGACGCCGCCCGCTTTGTGCGTGGGGGGGGAATCCGGTGCGACGACGCCCTCTTCACGCGTGCCAGGGGGGGAATCCGGCGCGAGGTCTCCCGCTTCGCACGGGTGGGAGGGCGGCTTGCGCGGCAAGCCTCCTTCAGTGCCGCTTCCCCACTCGTTCCTTCGCCTGCAGAAGGAAGGAGGGGAAGCGGCAGCCTCCCGGAGGAGCCTTCTTGCGCTTGCCGGCCTCCCCTGCTTGCTCTAGAAGCCTCAGTGCGAAAAGGGCCTATGTTTCTCCACTCCTGCTTCACTATCCTTCCAGTGCTGATACTGATTAAAACAAACAATGAAACATCTGACTAGACAAAAAGCAAGGAGAAAGAAGGCTGGCACTTTAAAAAAAGACTTTTTTTTTTAAAAAAAGTGCATCTTTCTTAGAAGCTTTGCAAACTAGGATATGCCAGCATTAATCCTCCCCCCTCCCCACACTGTAACCTATAACTGCAGAGTAATAAAAGATGAGAATTCACCAGGATATAAATCACCATGGGGTATAAGAGGAGCTGCATGAACACTACTGTTGCATGGTGACCTTGTGCTTTAAGTGAAATACTATGGTTATTTACCCAGTGCCTTTTTATCCTGCCTTTCTTTGAAAAAGATGTCACTATTCCCATCTTTGGTTGTTTGCTTATGGTATTTGCATGGATAGGGGTGATGGGGCTTAGAATAAAACAACACACTAAAATTGGGTAACAAAGGCCACAACTTTATTGGCTACAGCATACAGTGGGTTGGCCAAAACATGGGTCTGGATCCTCACATCGATCAACCCACTGCTGACAGATGTACCCAAGCTTCCGACCTGGTGCCGGAATCACTAATGGCCACCAGGGGATCCTACAGCTGGAACTCCCTGTCACCAGGAGGTGCAAGCAAGGCATATCCCCCGAGCTGGACATGCCCGCCGCTGCCTTGCATCCCCTTTCAAACCTCAAGGGGACAATGAACCTTGCCCAAAGGCTATTGACCCGGACCCACCTGGATCCAAGACCCATGTGACCGCCAAAGAGGTGGCCCCACCCCAGGGGACCACCTATCACCAACTCCACAGCTGCAGCCAATAACAGTCATGTCAGCCCAGAACAGCCCACCCCCGCATCAGTCGGCATGGGCCATGCATGTAGGCTGGCACAGGGAGCTCACAGTTTTAATTCAGGTCTGATGTAGCCCGCAAAGGCCCTGGATCTCCATCTCCCCACCCTCATTATATCACCATTAGACAGACCCCATTCCAAAGCAGCAGTGGCAGCCCCGATTCAGAAAGAGTGACTCCCAAACTGCATGGGAGATAGCCCAAGGCGGCCAGGGCTGCCTGTAAGATGGCCACAAATTGGAACCTAGACAAAGCAGTACAGTCCTGATGGATAAACAGGGGGCCCGGGCCCTTGGGTTGCATCCACAGGTACCTGGTCAAGGCCCTGACTGAGCAAGGGCCGTTGCTGTGCCAAGCATGGAGCCACACTGTGGTCCCCCGCCCCTGCTGGTCATTTCTGAGTGCCTCACCTGCAAGGTGAGAGAAGACCCATGGAAGATGGCATCCCCGACCAAGAATGCCCTGTTGGAAGCATCCAACTTAGAGCTGCACACCAGCTCGCCCAGCCTGAAGGCGCCCAAGAAGGCTATGGTAAAAGTGGCCCCAAACAGGGCTACTTAAAAGTGGAGACAGCAAACTCCAGGCAGAGACCGGATCAAGTCCCTAAGCAGGTTGAATGAAATAGGCCTCCTAGTGTCCTTGGGATGAGGACGTGAGCGCCCCCAGCCCACCAGCACCTTTCTGACCCGAAAGGATGCACAGGGGTCACCCCACCCCACAGCCTTGCAGAAGAAGAAGACACCCACCAGATGAGCTGACAGTGAGCAGGGAGCAAGTCCAAGGTCCCATAAGTGAGCCATAAACTGCAACACCTATCACTCGGGAATCTTGCCCACCAGAAGATACCCCTGGATCCAATGAAAGTCCTGGAACCTGCTGAAGGCCTTGTGGTAAGCCAAAAAGGTGCTAGGCACAATGGATTTGAATAATCCTTCCATTATTCATCGTTCCCAAGGTCCCAGGGCTCCTCTGGGAATGCTGCTGGCATGGGATCTGCCTCTGGGGCCAAGGAATGAAAGCTCTCTTCCTGGAAGTGAGACAAAGAGTCTGCAATCGCATTGTCCAACCCTGGAACAAATTTAGCTGAGAAGGATATGTTGGCAGACAAGCAGACAAGAACAAACCTCCTAACCAATCTCATAACCCTGCTGGACTTGGACAATCGGTGATTGATGACAGCCACCACCGCCTGATTGTCACACCAAAAGCAAACCTTCTTATTGCTGAGCTCACCTGATCAAATGTGCACTGTCACCAGGATTGGAAAAAATTCCAAAAATGTGAGGTCCCTAACCACCTCACCCCACCAGCCATGCCTGCGGCCAATGCCTGGCGCATCAGCGCGCTTGGAAGAAAACACCGAAGTCCACTGACCCAGCTGCATCAGACCGGATCTGGAGTGCCTGACCAGGTTCGAACCTGTCCTGCCAAACTGACACCCCATTGAAATTATCAAGGAAGGAAAGCTATACCCCAAGGTCATCCTTAACACCCCTGGTGATGTGAATGCAATGATAGGGGGCCCTGACATCCGAAATGATTCTCGCTAACCTGGCACAGAAAGCCCTGCCAGGAGTGACAACTCTGCAGGCAAAATTGAGGTGTCCAAACAAAGTCTGCACTTCTTTCAAGTAGGCCTTGCTCCACTCCATGAAAGAAGCTGTGAGCTCCTTGATACCCGCCAGCTTGTCAGCTGGCAGGTGGGACACTCCAAGGACAGAGTCAAGCTGGATACCCAAACAGGAGAGCGATGTGGATGGGCCCTCCGTCTTTTCCTGTGCTAAAGGAACCCTGAGCTCCTGCGCCAGTTCATGGAACACCTCCAACAATTTGGCACAATTCCCAGACCCGCCCTTCCCCACAAACAGGAAGTTGGTAATGGGTGACTAGTGAGGACCCTGCTCGATGCTTAACTGTCCATTCCAAAAAGGTGCTGAAGGTTTCAAAAGCAGCACAACTGACGGTGCACCCCATAGGCATGGCCCTATTGTAGTACCAAAGCCCACCGAATTTGAAACCCAACAGACAGTAGTCGTCCAGATTAACCGGAAGAAGCCTAAAGGCAGACTGGATATCACACTTGGCCATGAGCACCCCCCTTCCGCACGACCTCAACAGGCCAACGGCCTGATCAAGGGAGGAATAACGGAATGAACAAAAGGTAGTGGGGAATGGAATCATTAACCGATGAACCCTTTGGGAAGGACAGGTTATGAATGAGCCTGAACTCGCCCGGGGTCTTTTTAGGGACCACACTGAGGGGAGACACCCAGAGATTAGGCATGGGAAGGGAGGAGAAGGGGCCCGCCACCCAGCCCACCTGCACTTCCTTAGCATTTTTCCCCACAACCACCTGGGGATGATCATGGGGGAATTTCAAATTGCCAACTGAATTTCAAAGGCCAACCGAGGCCCTATGTCTGGGATGCGAAAGCCTACTGAAAAGCCACACTCAATGAAATGAGCTGCCCTCTGGTCCAGGTAAAGAGCCAGGAGGGGGCGGAGTGCAGACAAGCAGACTGGGGAATGAGGGGGAGCTAAACTAATGTCTGGTGGTCCCTGCTCCACCAGTGGGGGCAGTGGATGGGGAAGCATCCTTCCTGCTGGGATGAGTGCCCCTGCCCTAGCCTGGGTGAGAGAATAGGGTTCCCTCAAGGCAGGGGCAGGATACCCTGGGGTGAGAGCCCAGCCAGCCTTCGCAGCTGTGTTCAAACTTGCACTGGGCCCGCTGGTATTTGCCCTGATTGAACTCCCAGCACACCAGTCATCTAGACTCCCTTTTCCCCTGCTCACAAAAAGGCTTGCTGCCCTCCGTTCTGCCCTTAATGTGCAGACCAACAATCACAAGCCAGAGCTTGTCATTGATCAAGTCCCAGCGTGCGGACTTGCTCTGCAAGGCTCGCTTGCGGAAAGCACAGTCATATTCGATGGCTGCGGACTCCCCTGCAAGAGACCTAGCCTTGAGTACATTACCCAGCTGGTTGGAGAGGTGCCAACCTCTTTTGGGATACTCTGCCGAAACTACCCCCATGAAAATGGTGTATCCAGCTAGCCAGTTGCTGAATGTGTGTTCTGCCAACTCAGTTTTTTCCTCTTTTTTGTGCTTATTCCTGGATCTAGGTACATGCCCTTCCTCTCCCACGGGCTTGAGGAGAGAAAAAAACATTCACATAATATCCATCCAGGATGTGCTTCCTGGTCTTTATGTCAAGGTGAATCCCAGGAGTGTCTTCATGATCCCCTAAGGCAGTAAGAGCCCCCCGACTGGTACCTGGTGATATGTCCCACATGGCCCTAGGCCTGGCGCCCTCCTGATTCTCGCCCAAGCGCCTGAGGCTGGAACAAGCAGGAAGCCCTCGCACATGGCTTCCAGTACCCGTCAGATGCCCATCAGCTGAGGATTTTTTTTAATTTTTTAAATTTATTTATTTGTATCCCGCCTCTCCATATGGATCGAGGCGGCAAACAACTTACAATTAGCATTATTTTGATACATTTCTATACATGCCCCCAACAAGCTGGGTACTCATTTTACCAACCTGCGAAAGGATGGAAGGCTGAGTCAACCTTGGAGCCCAGCAGGATCGAACTCACAACCTTGTGGCTTGCAGTACTGGCATTTAACCACTGCGCCACCAGGGCTCCTGGTGTTGTCTGAATCCCCTCCACTCCTCCTTCTGTGTTGCTTGTTCTTATTCGTCCTCTTCCTCCTGCTGCGCCTCTCCTGGCTGGAGGAACCAGAGCTGGAGTTTGATGAGTAAGAGGTGCTGGAAGGTGATGAAGACAGGGATCACTGTAGATGGACCTGCTGAGCCCGGGGCTGTTCAGAAGGTGTGGCAGCCTCACCTTGGTTTTCAGGGTGCAGGGGAGCAAGGACAGAATGCTTCTTAAGACCTTGCACCTTCTCCACCAGTAGTTCAATGGTCCGCATGAGACCAGCCAAAACTGTGCCACTATGAGTAGCAGAATCCGTCCCTGCTTCTGAAGAGCATTTGGCCGCTCCATCAGGTCGGGCCTGCCTAGAGGGCCCCAGGATTTTCTCAGCTGCCCTGCCTGGCTGCATGTGCGAGGCAGAGGCTCCTGCACAGGAGGCACACACTTGAGAGGCATGCTCAAGAGCTGCAAGCAAGGTGTATCCCGGCACCAGGAAGGACAGGGGCCCTGGCAGAAGCGAGGGGAGGGGATGAAGGGACCCAGAGATAGCTCTGTTGGGGGGTGAGGGGGATATAGGCAGCTGAGGGACACAGGGGTATGGGGGGGCGGACGCCAGCAGGCCACCCGGAGGCAATGTCCTGGCCTGGAACGCCCGAGACTGTAAGGCGCAGGACTGGCTGGGTCGCAGCTGCCAGTCCCTGCCCCCAGATGGCCAACAGTCCTTGATTGCAGCTGCCCACAGGCAGCCCAAGGCCCTCAGGCCCGAGGGAAGTGAGGACCCAAACCTGACCAACCTCGGAACCCCTGTAGACAGGCTCAACCGCCCCCGTGCTCCCAGCCTACCACCTCCTGACCGCCACCACTGTCACTGCCCACAACTGCCCTGGAGCCACGTTCCCCACTGGGAGGCCCAACCGGTGGCCCACATGCCCCCACTGCCACCGCCGCTGCTCTGCCAGTGCTGCTGCTGCTGCTGCCAGGAGCCAGACGATCACCGCGGCCCGATCGCCGCAGCCGCCCCAGCTGCCGCCGACCATGGAGCCGCTGATCTGTGCCACTTCCAGGTTTCTCCAACCCCTGCTCATTGTCGTCGCCGTCGCCATCATCGTCACCGCTGCTGCCACCGAGCTGCTCGGTAGCTGGAGTGCTGGCCTCCCAGGCAGCAGCAGGTAAGGCAAACCCCTATGGCTGTTCACCCAGCCGCGGTATCCAATCAGAGCGCAGGGGGTGCGCTCTGATTGGCTGCCCCCTCATGGGCATCTGGGCCACCCCACACAGCCCTCCCTCCCTGGAAATGGCCCACCTCTCTGGCCTGCAAGAGGCCAGAAGGGGCCTTCATCCTCCTACCGCCCACGCTCCACTCCGCAGGTGAGTCTGGTGGCGCGCTTCAATATTGCCTCCCAGCCCACAAAGGTTACTGTGGCGATGAACAAATAAAAGCAATTAAAACAGTAAAAAGGTAAATCTTTCTTTTTAGAAAAAGCACACATCAGAATTATAGTTGCTGTTGTGTGCCTCCGAGTTGCTTCCAACTTACAGTAAATCTAAGGTGACTCTATTATGGAGTTTTCTTGACAAGATTTGTTCAGGGGGGTTCCTCTGAGGCTGAGAGTATGTGACTTGCCCACGGTCACCCAGTGGATCAGAATACTCTATTTTAAAATGTAGGCCATTTCCACACTACATTGTTCTAGTGCTATTTTTCCACTTTCAACATCCTGTAGAATCTTGGGGTTTGCAGTTTAGGGAGGGGCTTTTAAGAATTTTCAGTCAGAGAGGTCTTTGGCCTCAGTAAACTACAAATCCCAGAATTCCATAGGATGTTGAAAGTGGAATAATAGCACTATAACAGTGTAGTGTGGAACTGGTTCCAGTCTCACCAAAAAACAAAAAACAAACCCCCTCTTAGGTAAATGTGAGTGAGAGACAGCAACTAGCAGAAGGTGAACTGACCTAGGATTTGAAACTGGATATCTTGGACAGGTCACACACTGTCAGCCCCAGAGAACCTTGTGATAGGCTCGTCTTAGAGTTGCCATGAGTCTGAAATTACTTGAAGGTGCACAACAACAACAACAACAAATCCTCAGGCTAAACCCAAGTCTTCCTCTGCATCAAAGGGCTCTGGATAATGCACATCTTCAGTCTTTGCAAACAGTAAAGTTTGAAACACCCTTCTGGATCTGATAGTTTGTTTTGTCAACTTATCTTGTCTGGAGTGATTATCATAGAGGTAAAGCAGGATAATTACTGTACTACTTATTTCTAGCAAAATCCTTATACTCTCCCACTTTTGATGCTCCAGTTTTGTAGTGAAGCCAGTTGAAACATTTGGCACATTACTGATTCCTTAAGCCTATGTATAATCTACTATAAAGCATATTTAAAAGCAGTTAACAAATGTTTCTAATATTATCCATCAACACTGAATACTGGTCTTAAAGAGTGGTCCAAAAACGCACTTTGCTGTTAACTCTGTTTTAAAAATCGAGGCAGAACTCAGCCTGGCTAGTGCTATGATGGAAAATGATTGAGACCCTCACGTAAGTTGTACAGAACTTTCCAGCAGGAGAGCATGACCTAGGCAAAATAAATAAATAATTGGGATTTTCCTATTTATTTTCTAACATACCAACATTCCATGTATGGAGCTTGATTTACCTTGCCCACTTCCACCTCCTTCTGATCTTCATTAGAGCTGGGCAACTCTCAGAAGAGAACTGAAGAAATACTAGTCCAAACTCCCAAGCTAGCAAATTGTTTAATACAGTACACAGACCAATAAGACAGTTCTTTTTGGATATCAAAGTATATCAGTTTGAAGAATGTATTCTACTTAGTAAATCCTAGAGGTGTAACGTATACAACCAGTACACATGTGGAAAAATATATATAGGGAACAAGAATAAAACTAAGAACAAATTGACGTTACAGTATTATCTCTGTTTAAAAATTAAAAAAACTTTTTTTTAAGTTCTGTTTAAAAAGAAAAAAAAACATTTGGTGATTCCCACCTCCACCCCCCCAAACTACTGACCTGAACATTTTCTAGTTTTGGCACCAGACCATGTAAACTTGAGACATTCTACAATTGATTTACTTCTCTTTAAAAACAAACACACTTTTTTTGGAAAAAAGATTACATACGTCAGAAAGAGAGGCAGAGATCTTGAATGAAATCTTCCTAGCTGCAATTAATTTAATTCACCTTGATCCTGTGAGATTGCTTAGTGGAGAAACATCTTTTACAAACTGCATTCATATCTCCAGGACAACATAGTTCTGGGCCCCAGTGCAAGGATTCTACCCATCTGTATTTTGCAATGTGTATGTCATCACAAGACCCAAATTTTAAACTTTTCTTTTGTGTCTTGTTTTTGGCTTCAACATTTGGTACCCAGATTGTGCTTATTTCCTTGATTAAATTATTGTCTTACACCCCAACCACTTTAATAGTTTAACCTAATGTGACATCCCTTCTGTTGAAGGGCTCAATTTCCTATAGTGTCACTGCATTAAGCCACATCATATTAATTACCTCCCATGTTGAGTTATTCACTCTCCACCACATGCTGAGCTTCGGCCTTCTACTCATACCAATCTTACTATGCTGTCAACACCACTGACTTCACTGGAGTAGTTCTTGATTTACAACTAGTGGGAGAGAAGAATCATCAACATCACAAGAGCTTGGACTACTCTTTGAGGGTAAATCAGCAGGCCGGACTTACTTGTTTAACCTCCAGCCAAAGTTCTGCCTTCCCTTTTTGGAAAGAGAATTCCCTTCCATTTTTGGCTCCATTCAGTGATACTCTGTCTCAAGAACAAATCAGCACCTGTTTGGGAGAGAAACAACACTCAGTTGAAACAATAAGCCAAACAGAGAGGAGAGATCAGTGCCGCTCAAAAATGTTAAATGCTTAAGTGTTAGCCTAAGATATTTTAATTTCTGAGTCAAAGGAGAGGATGGTGCACATCCATGCAATCCATATATAGAAGCTCACTAGTCTGAATATTAAATCTTTTTTCAATACTGATGATGGGACAATATCCTCACCACCTCTGAGGGCGGCAGTCTAGTATAGGACATGCAGGACAAAACATATGGTAGACGCAGCTCCATCTTTCAACAGGTAAGAATAGTTGGAGGACTTACAAGCAATGAACAGTGGGCTGCAACTGATGTATCTCATTAATTGCTGCCTGAGGCAGTTGCCTCCATTTGCCCAATGGTTGAATATTTTTCAGGAAACATACCACTCTGTGAGTACTGGGGAAATTTCAGGCACTTGCAACTTAAATACTTTTGTGAGCATTAGGGGCACAGAACCCTCACAAAAGTGGGAAAATTGTGCATAACTCCCCCGTGCTCCCCCTCTTGTTCACTTCTGGGGCTCCCCCCTCCCATTCCCTTGTCTTTTGCACTGGTGTGTATGCCTTCCTTCTCTGCCTCTGGGCAAAAGGCAAGGGAATGGGGAGGGGAAAGTACACACTTGCCTCCCTTCTCCATACACAGTGCTCCCTCTCCCATTCCCTTGCCTTTTCCCCAGGCACGGAAAGGAAGGCACATGTGCCCAAGCAAAAGGCAAAGGAAGAGGAGGAGGAGAAATTTGCAAAGGTCAACCCCGCAAATGTGGAGGGAGGACTTCCAGACTGAGCAAAGGAAAGCACTATAGGTCAGCCTCTTTTATTCTAGTTTAATTGGCCAATTCTGGACTAGACTGTTATAGTACAATTATTGTTCCACCTTCAACATCCTGTGGAATTCTGGGGTTTGTAGTTTACTGAAGCCAAACACCTGTCTAGCTGAGATTTCTAAATGTCCTTCCCTAGACTGGCTTTTTTTCCATTGACTTTTTTTGAGCCCACACATGGCCTAAGGTAGCCTTCAAGATTCCAATCATTGTTATACTAAATAAACTGTGTGATTCCTCAGATTATGGAATGATCAGATATCTCAAAGAAATTTAACAGAACTATGGGAGTGGACCTCCAGAGTTATAAGATTTTGGTTCGAAGAGCGATTGAACTAATATGCGTAGTGCAAAACCACTTTTCTCATAGGAAGGGACATGAAGGATAATGGACAGATGGGACTAATTATGGGTAAATAAATATTTCACAATGATTTCAAACTATAATAAAATCAATAGGATAATCTCTGTATGACTAGCTAGTATAGCACACACTTATGTGCATTTGGGAATTATCTGTAACCTTGTTAAGTTTATTGTGTTGTAAAAACAATAATGAATTGATTCCTTCAGGCAAGTGGAGTCTTTATAGTAATTAGATGTGTGAAGGACATTAAGAGATGTGGCTGGTTGAAAGGCCATGGGAAGCGCTAAGAATTTTTGTTTTGAGGAGTAATGCTAGGAAACTGAATAGCAGAGTAGGGCTGGCCATTTGACCTCCAGCTGTCAAAATAAAAATAAAAATTGACAAAAATACAACTGCTAGTCTCAACTAGAGTAAACCCATTGCTGCATGTTAAAGCAACATTTATATAAATTCCATTGATCCAATAGATCTACTCAAGTTGAAAGTATTTTCTTCTCATTTTCTTTTGCAAGATAATTGCCTTGCTTTGATAAGTCTGAACGCTGAGAATTCCAGTCCTGTAAGATAAGACAAGAATTTGGCCTGAAATGTTTGCATGTTTACAATCCTTTGGAATCACTTTCTAAGAATATATATATATATTTTAGATGATAAAAATGCTTAAAAGTGCAAATAGGGGTGAACAGGTTCCAGGGATCATATAAGTAAAGCTGCTGTATATTCCAAATATTCAAAGAAAACTGGTTGAATATTTTTGAACTGTATGGTGTTGGCTTGCACATGAAATGTATAGAACATAAAAGTGAAACTTTTGGTTCTCACCACTTTGGACATTTTTCATTCAGCATATAAAGCACAGCCCAGTTCCACGTATGTCTCATCAGAAGGGGCAATAACCTCTGGCCTAAGAAAACATAATTAAATTCTACCCATATTTACCTGGAAGTAATTCCTGGTGGTGTAGGTTTCAGGCATGCAAGACATAGCTTAATTCTATAAATTTAAAGTGTTAAAAGTCTACCTTTAAAACTTAAAGAGTGGTGTATTAAAAGTTTAAAGATTTTTAAAGTCCTTTTATGTCTGATAATTGAACAGAGAAAATATTTTTCCCACATAACTCTGAAGAAACCCCCCTTCTTTCTTCCAGTAATGTCAAGTTGGATTGATATAAAACTTGTCTTTTCAGCAGCCCAGCTGACCAACTGGGCTACAGGGAATAGTGTCTGTGTTAGTGTGCACATTTAGCAGTCAAAGGCCACATGTGAAAACACCCTTGTGGGTTGTGAACCTCTGATCTAGATACTAAGCTCCATTTAAGGTGTACAAGGGGCAAAACAAAACTGAAACTTAAGGGATTAATCCAGAAAAAAGGTGTTTTAAGAGAAAGGAGCTTCTTATTTATCAATAGTTTACTGTGATCAACAGAGAAGGGCTAATGTTTGGCAGTACATAAAATCCATGAAAATGAGGAAACCAGGTATTCCCGAGCCCTGGGAAGTTGCTCACAAGGAAGCAACAGTGGGGTGGAGGGGGGAGGGATATAGGGTGTGAGAAGACATCTCGTTGGGATGTTCAGTAAAATCAAGGTAAGATCAGGCATGAGAGCCAGTGTGGGATAATGGTTTGAGTGCTGGACTATGAACTTGGAGACCTGGGTTCAATTCCCACTTGGCCATGGAAACCAACTGGTTGACCATGGGCATGGTATATACACTTAGCCCCCCAAAAAACCCATGATTGCCTCAGGGATGCCATAAGTCAGAAACAACTTGAAGGCACACAATAACAAGATCAGAGGTTTCCTGACTGTAGTTCAAAAAGTAATAGAACACAACACTGACTATTTCAAAAAGAAATTCCATGGGGAAAAGAGGCAGGAGCGAATGGAAGTAATAGACTTGATTTCCAAAATAAAAAGGTTACTAATATTAAGCGTGTGTAAAAGTACTAGACTGGATGGTTGCTAAGATGCAGAGGACTCTTGGTATTGCCTATTAATGATTATCAGGATATTGCCCTGGTTGCATTTTAGTGCAGGTGAAATTGGCCTAGTTTTTCTGGAAGCTCCATTACCCAAGGGACTTCAGGGTTAAGGACACTCTTATCCAATTTCCAGGGTGGGGGAGGGGGATGGGTTCTGGGCCTGGCAAGTAGGCTCCAATATGAACAGACAAAAAGGAGAAGCAGGAACAGAATGAGTCCTTCCTCTGACTTAAACAAGTGCCAATGGCCCTTTTCGCACGCAGTTTCTGTAGCGCGAGGGCCCCTTGAGCGTTGCGTGAATGGGAACGTCGGTCCATATGACGCACTCCCATTCACGCGACACTCACGAGCCTAAAGCGGTCGTGCAATGCTCCCGGGGCCCTCGCGCACTTACCTGCATGCCGTGCATCGAACGAGCCAGGCCAGTCGTGCTTCCTCCCCCAGCACAGCCTACAGCTCCCAGACTGCGCTGCGGAAGCAAGGGGCACCCTGGCAAATGGCTGTGGGAGGCAGAAGGGCTGCCGTAAGCGGCTTGTGCAAATGGCTGCTCGCGCAAGCGCCGCCCCCTAGAATGTGGAATCATTCCAGTCTGAAATCTCTTGCTTTTAAGATAACCATGAATAACTGTGAAATATGTACATTTTCTAGGCATCTGATGCTTTAAAAAAAAAATATTTTGGAGGGACTGAACTCTAATAATTCCAAAGAATAATGACTCAGGTTAGATAAAAAAAGCAAGGATTTTGTAGAATCAAAGGATATGTCATATCTAACGCCATTTCCGCACTAGCCTGTTCTAGCGTGATGATTCCACTTTCAACATCCTCTGGAATCCTGGGGTTTGCAGTTTCGGGAGGGGCTGGCCGGCCCCTCCCGAAACTGCAAACTCCAGGATTCCAGAGGATGTTGAAAGTGGAATCATCGCGCTTAGAACAGGCTAGTGCGGAAATAGCCTAAGTCTATAAAATTAGAACTATATTGATGAAGCCATTTTGACTCTGCTATAAAAAAATTAACTGTGATTTGATAACATAGGTAGCTGTTGCGTACCTTCATGTAATTTCTGGCTTATGGCAACCCTAAGGTGAACTTATCACGGGGTTTTCTTGACAGAGTTTGTTCAGAGGGGGTGCCTTACTCAAGGTGCCACAGAGGGTTTCTATGGCTGATTTGAATCATAGTCTCACAGTGTCCTAGTGCAACACTCAAACCACTACACCACTCTAGTTCCCCAGAACGTAGGGCAGCAATGTAATCCAGCAAAGTTATCACAACAGAACAGGAAATAGCTATTGAAATATTACAGACAGCCCTCCACATCTGCGAGTTTCACTTTTGTAGATTTGATTATTTAGAGATTATTTGCGGTCACCTCTGCTGCCTCCTTATGCCATTTTAATAGGGACTGCAAGCCTTATGAGACAGAGAAACTGCAAACAAGGCTTGTGAGTCCCTATTAAAAATGGTGTGGGGCAGCAGTGGAGGTGGCACTAAGCCCCACCAGCCCCCCACTTCTGCCTTGTGAAGGAACCCTGATGACTCAAAGAAATCCATGGTGGGTTGAGTATGGTGATTATACATTTTTGTGCGTTAAAAATGGTTTGAGAGGGCCTAGAGTTATTCACATTTTTTTCACTTTCACAGGGGTACTGTGCCCCTAACCCTAGAAACAGTGGAGGGCTGACTGTAGTCATACTTTTTCATAATAATTGAACAAAGTTAGAACAAAATCACGCCAAATATCAATATTTTGTGTTGACTTTTTCTTAAAAATATAGTTGTCTAGTAGAATAAGGATTGCAATTATAATGCAAACCTAACCATGTGTCTTTGGAAGCAAATCCCATTGAATCCAATGTTTTTTCTAGTAGTGTGTTCAGACTTCAGGACTTAAGCAGTGAACCCAGAAGGACTTAAGTATTTAATTTTGGCTCAGTTGTACCTTGTCACTCTTCTAAAGATCTGTCTTTTCTGGCCACCTACATGTTTTTACTTTCTTGCTATTCTACATTAAGCAATGAAACATATGCACTAGAGATAAAAAGTGCATGTTCCTTTGATAAATGCAAGACCTGGCGACCACCCTCAGTTTTAAAGCAAAATTAGCTTATCTTTTCATTTTAAAAGGTTTCTAAATGTTACCCGTTGTTTGCGTGTGGCCTGGATTAGATGCTCACTCGTATTCTTAAGAGTTATTCTTTGAGAAGCACTACAAGGAAATACATTGTTCTTAATTATTCTTATCTCAACAGCTGCACAATACTTGCTCTTGATTTTTTAAAAATTGTCTTAAGATGGGAGAAATTAATGATGGATCCCAACCAAATTGCAAAGATCAGCAGCAGCCTCCACATATGAACTTTGAGAACATTCAGATCTGGATCCAAATTTGTGACTTACTTCAGCTGAAAATTGCAGCTTGTCTCTAAGAAAAGAAAAAGACTGTATTTAATCCATTTTAACATTTTATCTTTTATATCCTACCCTTTCTGTTAAGAAAGATTTACTTTTATGTTTCATCTGTACTATGAAACTGAGTGAGACCAGAGCTACAGACAATCAGAAACTCAAAAGAAAAGCAGATAAAATTATTTGAATGGCATGATATTTTAAGGGCAAATTCCAGCCAAAGTTAGATACCTTAAAGTCTCACTGAAAAAGCTTAACATATGTTTCACAGAGAGCTTGGAAAAGTTCCCTTTTTAGACTATAACTCCCAGAATCCAATAGCTTTATTTTGGAAGTTGTAGTTCATAAAACATAAGTTTTCCAAACTCTGACTTCTCTCTTTTACTGAAATGAGGGGAAACATGTCAGGTTGTACCTTGGCTTATGGAAAAAAGTAGTGCAAACCAGTAGAGGATGTTTCTCCTTCCACAGCTGGAAACAAACATTTCTCAGGTAATTCCAATTTTTTTAAAGAGTTGAAAGATGAGAGAATATAAGTCAGTGACATCATTATTTTGACCCTGAATGAATTCTCCTACTGAAAAAAGAATGTGTGCCAAAATGGATTTTTTATCTAGGTAGCCCAGAAGAGCCCCACAACCAGAACTCTCCAAACCCAAAAACTGAAACTGAAAATGGACATCTGGCTACTTCCAGTTTTGATTTTTCCCCTATCCTTTTTCCTTTCCTTTTTGTTTATTTGCATTTTTTAAAGGTATGGCCCATGTGTTACTGCTGTCCAGGCCTACCCGGAGATAGCACACGATATCGTTTTGATATCAAACCATTTGGCCTTCCTCTGCCACCCCGCTCCATGTGTTTGCGAGGCCTCCGGACAAGCACATAAACAGACGCGGCCGATAATTGCTGGACATTCCATTCTCCACCTAGGCAGGCCGGACAGAGCCGGTTTGACGCTTCAGGGACCTCTCCAGCAAACATCCTTTTGCTTATGCGCGATACTAACAAAGGCGCCCGGCCCCAAGCAAGTAGCCTTACAAAGCTGTACTAAGCGCTCCGCATTTGCATACTGGCTACACTATTGTTAATTCGGCCCTAAGCCAATCATGCTAAACTCTGGCCTTTCCAAAGCTTTGTCCTGCTCCTAAATCACATTGTTCTCACTGAGTAAGGTATGGCCTGCAGTCACGATTCACCCTATAAAACCCCCCGATTCTGAAATCATCCTCAGATTGCTCCGGACTTTCATCCCACCTTGCTGCCGCTTTGTCTGGCGAGCTCCTCTCAGCAAACCGCGCTGAGCTTCTTCACTGCACCCCAGCATCACTCTCAAGGTCCAGGACTATGAGACAGGTGTCGTATCACCCATTTCCCTCCAAAAACCCCTATTTCCAATTCTTTAGTTAACTGTGTGACTGTGTTGTCCTTAATATTTGTCTGTACTTAAATAAAACATCATTTTTGCTATTTTAAACTGTCTGACTGCTTGACTGACCTGACCCCGTAGACACTGGGTTGCAAGATCCTGCTAAGTTACTCTGCCTCTCGCTAGCTCTAGTGAGTGCTCCAGCTAATTTTCCCCAAAAGTTGTGTTTGTTGTTTGGTTAATTAGATGTCCCTCCTGGGACCCCCAGAGAACAGGGTAACACATGGCCTGCTAAAAGTGACCATTTTTGTTCTATCTTACGTGCAATTTTCTAAACGTGTCATGGCCCCGCCCAAGTCTTTTTCTGAGCTAAGACTCCCCAGACTGAGCTAACTTTCCACATACAACAGTTGCTTGCACCCCTTGAATCTTGAATGTAGGTTAGAACAGGTTTTAGGAAGAGTCTTCTCTACAGCCCCCAGCTGTTCTTGGCTGTCTCTCTCTCTCCCTCTCCCTCTCTCTCTCAACAGAAACCCCATTGGTCATCACTGGAAAGCTCCCTGGCATAGAGTCAGCACGCTCCTTCAGTGAAATCCACCACATAGTGATAGTTGGTGTGTGAGGCTGAGCCAGGTCTCCCCTCAAAGGCCACATAAAGTGATGGAAAACGGTTTACAAATGTTAAACAAAGCAGTGTTTTAGGGCTCAACTGAGGAACGTTGTGTTATTTTTGTTTTATGACAGTCAGTAAAATTTTCTTAATGTGCTTGTATAAAGCAAGGACCTCATGGTATGAGCAATGAAAGGAGCTATTCCTTCAGAAGCCGTAAACAGTAGAGCATGGTCTAAGGGGCTGCCATGAAAAGTAGAGCAATTATCACCCTGCAATCTCAACATGTTTGATTATCTCACCAGCTTGGCCTCTTAAAAACAGTGATGTAATTTTGAACTGGGAAAGGTGAGGAATTTCAGAGTAATGCCATTATTTCCATGCTTCCTTACCAATGCACCGTAGCCATGGCCTGCAGTAACCAGCTGTTTCTCTTGTTGGGGAGTCATTTTCTCATTCTTTATTTTTCCCTGTTTTGAAACAGGATTTTAAATTACTCCCTCCATTCCATCATCTCCAGCATTAACGTAGCTTAGGTGGGCATATCAGAAACACTGTTTATGCACATTTAATTCCTATGTGTAATAGGAAAATGTTACATTTTACAGGTACTGGGATGACCAATACAACCCAGTTCTGTAGGAGATGTAAGGGTCCACATGTGGTCACTTGTCACTTACCTGGCATCCAGACTTGGAAAAGTTCCTTTTTTAAGGTAAGTCAGCTAGATTGTGTTGTCAGTTGTAGTTAAAAAATAACATTTCCAAGCTCTGGTTACAGAAGCATTAGTTCATGAGCCAGAATCTGCAGACAATGGGAGGTAGAGAATTTTTATTTGTTTGAAAATGATCTCTCTTCCAAATTTCCACACAAATATTCAAGGTTGCTAACACTAGTTAGGGCCTTTCTACACTACACAATTAATACTTCTGTGACTCTATTTTAACTGCTATCGCTACACCCTGTGGAATGCTGGGATTTATAGTTTGGTGAACTACTAGAGCTCTGTGGTTGAGAACTCTAAAAGTCCTTCAGATCCCAGGATTCCTTAGGACGGTATCATGTCAGTTAAAGTAGAATTATAGTCTTCTAATTGTGAAAGGTGAAAACCTCCTTAGAAGAGTCTAACAGTAAAAATAATCAATAGCATACTATCCAGCAATTCACAGGTCAAAGCAAATGGGGCAAGCAATATCAGCATGTGGTCAAGATGGCAGTAATTATTAAAGAGGAAGAACATGCAGTGTGGGAGAGACTGCTGAAGATTGCTTTTGCCTGAGCCTACAGGGAAGGGCAATATTTCTCCTTCTCCCCCCTCCCCCTTCTGAGTTGACTGAGTGCAGACAACTTTTGCACTTTGAACTCCATCTGCAACTGCAACTGAACTACAAAGGGAGAAATGAGAGCAGGAGAGTGAAACTGAGTCATTTTAATACAGCTGAAAAAATGGGGAATATGCAAAATTATAAAACCAATCCAGAAAAATGTACAAAAGCCCTCTTTGCTACCAACTGTCCCTCTGCCATGCCTGAATGGGAGAGCAGTGAAAGGAGGAGGAGAACAACGTTTTCCCTGTGCCTTTCTCTTGGAGCATCTGGGCAGATTAGAATCAGACAGGAAAGGCCCACCAGTGTTTAATGAAGAACTCCCAAGGACTAGTGGCTGATTAAGCAACTATCTGTACAAACCGTTGCAGAATTGTGGAGTTGGGTAGGAAGCACACACAAATATAAGTTATTTGAAAATGCTGTGCATTTACAATACATTCAAATGAGTTTTGATAGATATTCAACATCTTTTGATGATACAGCAGAAATCTCCAGCAGAAATCAAGAAGGAACCCATCTCAATCACTAAAGTGCAGTAATGTAATCATAAGGACAAACGGGACAGGTCTGTCAATGCAAAGGATATAATGTAAAATGTTTACTCCTTAAATCATTCTGTGCAAAATCCAAAAGGCAGTCTTGTGCTATTTACCATGCGATGTTCATAAAGGAACTTGCAAAGGGAAAAAAGCTTGTATGAGCTGTGCATCTGCCCTGCTGAAGTTCTGACTCCAATGTAAATCACAAATGAGCTCTTGCATCATCTTTCTACTTATTTTATAATTTCTGAAGCCACTCCAGGTCAAAACTTCCAGATTTGATTGTGCTGTAAGTACTCACTGTGCTAAACTAAATTCTCAGAAGTGTCTTTTAAATAAAATAGTAAAATAAGAGGAGAAAGCCAATGTGGTGCAATAATTTGAACAATGGACAACAAGTCTGGAGACCAGGGTTTGAATCTTGTCTCAGCCATGAAAACCCACTGGCAACCTTGGGCAAGTCACATTCTTTCAGCCTCAGAGAAAGCAAAGGCAAATCCCCTCTGAATAAATCTTGCCAAGAAAACCACAGGTTTGCCTTAGGGTTGCCATAAGTCAGAAATGACTTGAAGGCACATAACAAGACAAGAGGGTGCAATGAACTAACAAAAGTTTATTTAGTAAATTATCAGAATTACCAAATGCTGCCAATTAAATTACATGGATACAATTTTTGGAACAGAGGAACCAATCACATCTTTGGGGTACATTTTCCTGAAAAAGTTAAAGTTAATGGAGACAAGTCATATAGAAAAATTAATGATGCTAATGATGATTCTGAAAGTCTTCAACAAATATTTGGCACAATCCAATGACAGTTAAAGCAAGTCCCAATGAGTTCAGTGCAGGACATTTGCATATATTTACATGTCTCCTGATGCAGTTACTAGGACTTAACTTTGAATAATGTTTGACAACCTTTACTTACTCTTTTGCATCAAATCTGTACTTTGGTTTGTCTGTACCAATCATTAGTAGAATGATTATTTGTGAACTATTTGAATTGCTTTGCTGCAGAATTCTAATTTAATATAGCACATAGCATGCATAGTCATTGGTCTTAAGATTGACAATGACATGGTGGGGTGAGGCACCCCATGTTGCACTGGTGAACTTGGGGCTTGCTTTTTCCACCTCTGTTTGGTTTTTGGTCCCAGAAAGATCTCTTCCATGACCTCGTCTTTTCATATAGACATGTCAGCCATTGTCTTCCAAATGGAGTGTGTGAGCAGAGTTCTGAGGGGTCTATGTATGTGAACTGCCCAATCACTAAATGTTTGTCATTGCAGAGACATTGGCCATTTCCACACTAGGCTGTTATAGCACTATTATTTCACTTTCAACATCCTATGGAATCCTGGGGTTTGCAGTTTAGGGAGGGGCGACTTGGAGCCAAATCACTCCTCCCTAAACTGCAAACCTAAGATTTCATAGGATGTTAAAAGTGGAATAATAAAGCTATAACAGTCTTGTGCAGAAATGGCCATTGAAAACTGTTCACACTTAGAACTCTTCTATTTGCTGTGTTTAGTTTATGTTTGTACTTTTGCCTGCCCCTTTTTCCATAGAGGCCTAAACCGTGTTTCTAAATGCACAAGTGAAGTCTTAAGTTACTGACATGTTAGCAATTTGGGGATTAAATTAAAATTTCATGGGGAAGATAAATTCAGAACAGGAGGTCAACCCCCAAAATTAGAGAAAGGCCGACCAACCCAATCCCAGAAGAGCATACAATGGAGTGCTGCAATCCTTCTTTATATTATTTCTTCATGTATGATTTCGGATAAAAATAATGGGGCAGAAGAATGGCGTTCAAGCCTGAAGATGCAAGAAGCAGCGTGTTGACAGCCAGCCATGCAGCAGTGGTAGCATCAGCTGTACCTAAAGGCAATAGAGTTTGACAAGACAAATGTAGCAGGTCTTTGAATGCTCTTGCCCCTAGACCCTACCCTCAACTTTTTCAGTTTCTGATCTTAATTTGTGTTCATTAGGCATACCACACAATTTGCTGTAATTGCCAAGTTACCAATCCCTTTGAATTAGTTCAGTTTGAAAACATAAATGCATCATCCACAAGCATGCAGAAGAAAAGCTAAAAATAAACAAAACAAGTCTCAGAGTGAATGCTTCTAAAAAACCAAGACTCCATCCCTGATCTAAACCAGACTTTTTCTTTCTTCTCTTTCTTTCCCCCTCTCTCTTTCTCTTACCCTTGCACTTATTTTAAGAGAATTGGAAAGGAAAAGGCTTTCATCAGGCTGAAACACTGCAATCCTTCTACCCTAATCTCCTGTAGAAGACTTAGAGGAACCCGTCTGGAATAAAACGTTTTTAAAAAGTTCTGAAAAATGACTAGCGGCTTAGTGCTGTCACTGTCCTGTGTTTATTTTTCTAGCTTTGATGTCTGATGTCAAAGAGAAAATAATGTCATCTGCTGGAAACTCAAGCATGTTTGCATTTTGAGGTAATTAGAATTAATGTTGGAGGGCAAAACTAACACCAAACAATTCCAGTCGTTCCCATGTGAGGAAAACATTTGGTAATGACTTACACTTAATCTGGGACTTGGCAGCCAGTCAGAAGCAACATAGATCCATGCAGCAGGGTAATATTTCAGAAATAGATTTTTAATTATTCACAGGCTTTAAAAAAACGATGGGGAGTACTTGCTTCTTCCTGGTATCTTGTGAGGCTGCCATCTTACTGAATTCAATAGAGTTGCATGGCTATCGTCCTTGGTTATATTTGGAGCCAGATTTTCCTGAACGAGGATGTCACAAATATGGCCACATTTCCAAGAGAAATTAACAGGAAAGCTATTGTGTGACCCTCATGGGCAGCTTTTCAAAATCCAACATGCTGAACTCTTTTTGAAAACCTGGCTGTTAATTCTGAGGTCTAAATAGGAGACAAGGCTCTTTCAAACATCTAACCACAAATATTTATTGTAGTGCATATTTTTTAGTTGTTTGTTAAAAACTCTTGTCAGCAGCTGTTTGTTGGGCTAAAGGACATGAAGTGACAAACCCATCTGCCTTGCTTAGTAGCTTTGTTTGCACACAAAACCTGCCTCAGCTTTAAATAGTTGTACCTTCTTGTTCTGCTCTTCATTTTTCCAGAAAAGCCCACTGGAAATGAAAATGTTCTTCTCCATTCAAAAAACATTGGGTCCAGAAAAAGGTAACATGTACTTCCTTTTCAAATCCTTTCATATGATTGGCTGCTAACATTAGAACATGGAGGCCAAGCTTTTTCATTGCCAGTGACAATACAGCCTAGAGTTAAATGTTTAAATGTTTTGGAGGTGAATAAGTAACTGTGTGTTTTAAATCTAAGTTTATGGATCATACAAACCAATGCGAAACTAGAGATGCATCTCAAGATGCTCAAAAGTTGGTTGGTTTATTAGTAAAACAACAACAAAAAAGCTTTTTTATTGGTTAAAAAAACTTTTTAAAAACTAATAAAATAACCATCTTTTAAGCATCTTGAGATGTGCCTCCAATTTCCTTGAGGATTTCATTGAATACTTCCAAGTTTCTGCTCCTTTTATACAAACCAGTAAAATCAAAAATATACATTCATAAATATTTATGTCAACTTCAGAAGATAACATATTGGCCTTATCACTACATTGTTCAGCATCCAAAAAAAAAGAAAAGAAAAGAAAAAAAGAAAAAAAGAAAAGCCTATATTCTCGCAGTTTTATTGCCTGTTATTCTTTCTTCCTTTAGTGTGTTTTATCATTGCTGCTATCTCCTTAATGCTGAGATACCAATCATACACAACAGGAACATGCCGTTTCTTTCCATTATGAAAGTATCTTCATTTTAACAGAAGTCAATAACCACAACATTAATTCCATTAGTGCTCTTTCTATAGCACAAAGATAGATGTTGAACAGAGAATGATTCATCACCCACCCCCCACCCCCGATTTTATGACAGTGTATGAAATTCACGGGGTTGCCATAAGTCAACAGGCAACTTGAAGGCACTACATGGGTGTATAGGCAATAGATATTAGGAAAATCTTAGCAGTGATGTAGACTTGAGTCGATTGATTCGGACTCAAGTTGCTTCAGTGATTTGACTTGAACTTGACGTGGCAATAAATGACATGCTGATTCAACTCAACTCATGACTTGTATATTTTCAGTGACTGACTTGCTGCCCTTGATTCAGTAACATAACCCATTTGTTCAGAAATTTTATGACTTTGAGCAACACTTCCATCTCTTTTGCCTACTGGTCACATAACAATCTGTCTCAAGCCCAAAGTGTGTGAAATTTCATGGAGGGGAACAGCAAACAAGTTAGGCAATGAGCTTGAGGCAGGATTGAGGTCTGCTTGGTAGCCTGTCTCTGCTGCATATCTGAGGAGCCTTCTAACACTTTTACCAAAAGCAGAAGGCAAAACTCACCCCCAGAGCGCAGGGCACATTTCTCGGAGGGAATAGTAAATGTGTTAGGCACATGCTTTGGGGGAAAAGGATCTTTTCTTCTAAAGCTTTTGAAGCTTCAGTAATGCTAAGTAAGAAAGATCCTGTTCCCCACTTCCAAAAAAGCCTCTAGCTTGGGGAAGGGGGGGTAAGAAGAATCCTGTTCCTCACATCAGAAGTTGCAGGCTCTTGTAAGCCCATTGATCGCCCTACACATTTCACCACCAGCTCCACACTTGAGATTTGACTTGAGACTTGACTTGAAAGTATCTTGCAAGGACTTGAGATTTGGAGTAAACAACTTAGATACAGAACAAGCAACAGAACAAGAAGCTCTCTCTGTTGGACTTCTCTAGATCTACCTTCACTGAACACATTCAAAGGCTTTCTGGACATACATCTGCCAGTCATGTAGTTCATCAACGGGTTTTACTAGAATTTAACAGTTTGGCCTTTCTGATTCTGGGAAACCCTTTGGGCTTTGTCATGCAGCAGATGTGAGCTGGTGCCTTCCAAGTAAGGTCCTACATACTCACTTTTTAGAATCAACATAAACTAGCAACAGGAACCTTTTTGAAAAAAACATTGTTGGAAATCAGGTGGTAAATCAAGGATTCTGAGACATAATAACAGTCTGATTCTGTAAGTGACATATGGGGAAGGCAAAGAAGCCATCAATCTGTCCTCTGCAATTTGAATGTGTGTTTTAGATCACAAGTAGTTATTCCACAGGAACAGCTGTATTTTTGCTTACTATGAAGTATATAAAAAGCAACCTTAACCAAAGCTCTTACAATACACTGAAGTTCAGTTCCAAATATAGGACTTCAAACATTGTTGTGATACTTGCTTTATCCCCCTGAATCTGGAAATGATCAACCTGTTTCCACTTTTCTGTGGCTACGTACATCTTAACAAGGCTGGTCAAAGACATTTTACTGTTTGGAACACAGGACAAGATAGTGCCTGTTCTATTCCACATACAGAAGCTGACTGAACTGGCAACAGGATACTGACAATGGAATAAAGTCTTCCAGCAAATTAATGATGAAGGAGAGGCTGTGTGGTACCCGTAGCTCTGTCCTCTGGTGGCAGGGCGGTGGGACTGGGGGCTTTCAATGCTTCCTCCAACATCTGTGTCCAATGATTGCTACCTCATTTTGCAGGATAGTAGAGTTGGGCATGGAAAGTGCTATGTGCAAATGTTGCTCTCCACTAATACCTAATTAAAGAAGAATTCATAAAGTCTTAGGCACTGACAAATGACTCCAGTTTGTGTTATTTAAACATTCATGTTTTCTCAGGAAGTTCTTGTAAGAGAAGAGAAAAAGGTGTTTCCCTTTGAGAAGCTAAGTAGGGCCTGAATGAAATTACCTCAGATTCCTAACTTGATCTTGGGCAGATGCATGAACAAAGACATGATTTTCTCTGATACACTCTTTCCTCTAAGTTTGGTGGATTTTCAAATGACTAGCTGTTTTCTTTTGTTGGATCACACAAACAGTTCTGTCTTACTTTGGCCTTAATATTAGCCCTACATGGTGCTTTCGCCTCAGCAGCAAATTAAAGGCTCTCCTTTTATTCCAGCTGCCATTGCTGTGGCCTTCGAGGGTAAGAAGAACAGGCAGGCCCAGCTCCATCATGCCTAGGCTCTGCAGCCAAGGAAAGGCCCTCCCTCCCTCCCTCCCTTCCAATGCCATTGCTGTGGCCTTGGAGGGGGCGAACCCCAGCCAGCATCTGGTGGCCTTAATCCCTCCCCCTCCGCATTTCATAGCCTTTTGCCTGATGTTTTGTGTCTTATTTAGACAATAATTCTGAGGACAAGGAACTGTCAAAGTAATGATTTGTAAGCCACTCTGAGAGCTTTTTTTGGTGGAAAAGCATGGTATAAATAAGTAAGTGAACATTTACTACAATAGCCCTCTGCCTAAATCCTGAAGACAACACCATACTCCAAATTGTGTAATTAAGAGGTGCACACAACTGTGCTTAAAACTCCTTTTGATACATTTTTCATATGTTTTAGAAGTACAATAGCAAAGTAAATCACATTTTTGGAAAACTATCAAAAATTGGTAATTAACTGGTTGAAATTCACTTCCATATCTCTAGGCACAAATTAAACACACAAGACAGAGACATATATCTGCTTTCAGTATGCTTAGTGCATCACCTCATTGCCTTCAGGGCCACATATATTTTACTTTCCTTATCAAAACATGAGTTCCTCAGATTCCTTGATTTGTGAGGAGTGAGGTCTGTAACAATCTATCCTGTGGTCACAAAACCTATGAGGTCTGTCTGATTACTTTCCCTTAGGAGAACATTACAGCCTGTGTTCCACACTGCAAAAACAATGTTAATTATTATAGTAATTCTGTTTCCTGTTATCTGGTACTTTTCTCTTAAACCAGAGAACACAAAAGGAAACAACAAATTCATTTCCTTCAGATAACCCATCAATTTAACAACTAAAACCAATCATGAGCTATGAAAAAATTACATAAAATAAAAATGGCATAATTAAACATTTGAGAGAGAGAATGAGAGTGAGAGCAAGGGCAAGACATTTTGCTGTTGGGGTAAAGGCCAAGATGTCACCCTTCCTATTCGACATGTAGAAGCTGACTTACCAACAGATGAATACTGGCAAAAATACTAGTGCTGTTATCAGACCAACCAAGCACCCATCTAGGGTGTGGACCTCAGATGAACACAATTTTATACAGATTAGTTTAGACAATTCTTACTGCAGTTATCCGGCCCCAGCCCGAGGTCTACAATTTCATATTGGTTATGTTTAATATTTCCACATGGCACTCCATAAGATGAACTTCAAGTGTCTGAAAGGGTCACAAAAAGCCTGTGTAGGCAGAAACGGCCGCATGGCCTTAATTATGCACGCGAGGTCTAGGCCAGTAAACAACCATTTGCCACACAGCCGGTAGTGCCCTCCAGACACAACCGACCATTAAGCTAATGCAAGGGCTCTCAGCCCTGAACTGCTTGCTCTATACAAACGCTAAGTGTTCCTCATCTACATACTGTTCTAACAATTGGCAGTGCTGGCCAAATCTCATCAATTCTAATTTTGACCTTTTGGAGACTTTGTCTCCATTAAAATCCCTATTGTTCTCCTCAGGACAGGGCTAGCCTCCAGGTACAATCTTCCCTATAAAAACCCCAAGTCTGAACTCCTTGTCGGAACGCTCCTGCCTTGCATCCCGAACTGCTGCCGCTCTGTTCAGCAAGCGTCCCCTCAGCCTCCACGTACTGAGCTACTACGATCCCCAGCATCGAACTCTATTTCTCCTATCCTGGACTGCAGGATCAGGTGGAGTATCACCCCAGAAAACCCTCTGAAAACCCCTATCAATCTTCCTCACTTTCTGCTTCTATAGTTCTTGGATGAGTGTGTGAGTGTGTGTGCCGTTGTTTGCTTAATTAAGGAAAGTTTAATAAAATCTTTTAATTGAACAACTTGCCTAGTTCTTGTCGTGGCCCAACCCCATAAACATAGGGTTCAAGATCTCGCTATGTTACCCTGCCTCTCGTATTGCTAGCTTGTGGTCCTTGCTAATCCCTCCAATTTAGTAATATTTGGAGTGCACTTAGGTGTCCCTCCCAGGACCCCCAGAAAAGGGTAACACAATGTATTCACTTTTCTAGTGGCATATAGCTGATTTTAAAAAAAAACACAACTATCTGGAGCTCAGTACCACAAATGAAAGACAGAAAAAGCTAAGCAGCACTGAAGCAAGAGGGGTTCTTCTTGAAATACATTTGTACACAGAAATCAGTTGAAGAACAAAAATATGACTACATGAATGACTGCAGTCATCCCTCCATATCCACAGATTCTATATCCATGAGTTGAACCAACCATAGCTTGAAACTGCTGCCCCTCACACAAAAAAAAAAATCCAAAAAGCAAACTTTGATTTTGCCATTTTGTGTACGGGATGCCATTTTACTACACCATTGTATTTAATGGGAGTTGTACATCCATGAATTTTGGTATCCACGGGGGTCCTGGAATCAAATCCTAGCAGATACAGAGGGCCCACCGAACAGTCTTATTGAAACTATTACTGAGGAAGCTGAATGTGGTGCTGTTACTACAAATGATACAAACAGAAAAAAACTTCAGAAATTGGAATTATTTCTAGAAAACACACGGAAGAAAAAGAAGAGGTCAAGAAAAGTGAGCATGCTGCAAAGTGTGCAAAAGAAGATGAAACTGTGACTGATTTGAGTTATAGTGACCCAGCTAACTGGCTTAACTGTTGCTGTGATCATTTTCAACAACTTATAATACAATGTGACTCACAGCAGGTTGTATCAAATGATTTTCACAAACTCAAAATGAAGAAAACTTTCTCCTATGCACTATATGAGAAGATTAACAAATGGTGAAATATCCATCAATGTGCCACCAATGGTTGAAAAATCCAACCTGAAAAGATATGCTTGATTTTGTTTTTGCTGTAAGTTTTTTGGGGTAAAAAATCAAGTTTACAAACACAGGTTCGAAAGATTGCAGAAACATTGATTTGATTTGATTTCTATCCCACTTGTATCCCAAACAGGACTCAAAGCAGCTTACAATGTATCAGTAAATTAAAACATAACATCTAAAACAGTAGTTAGTACAAAAGTTTAAAAAGCATTAAACCAGACCTTTCAATTAAAACACTACTTTTAAAACATTTTTTAAAAAATAATTAAAACACTTAAAATATACCGTACATCCAACTGTATGTCATTCCATCATGGTCAACCAAAGCTGAAGACCTATTTCAATACGAACGTTTTTTGCTTGCCTGTGAAGAAAAGGCAGAGAGGGAGCAAACTGAACCTCACTTAGAAGGGAGTTCCAAAGTCTACGTACAGCCACCAAGAAGGCTCTTTGCAGTGTCCTCGCCAGATGAGCATAAAATTTTAAGACTCTGGCAGGCTCATATTAGAGCAATTCTGTCTTCAAATAAGAGCAATACTGTCCATTTAGAAAATTTTAACTCCTAGAGAAAACTTGAATTGGACTTATCTAAAGGAAAATTCTTGGAATACTTAATTGCTTCAGTCAGAATTCTCGACATGCAAAAGTTGGCATTCTGTGATACAACTGAAAAATTGTACAGTGCTAGAAATGTTTTTTTTTTTTTAACTTTGTAGAATATGTAGCCCTTTTGGATATTATCATGAAAGAACATTTCTACAGAGTTAAAGATCAATAAAGAATGGTTCACAGACTTTCAGGTTGGGAAAATGATGTGGTGACACCCTGTCTATGTTTGGGGGAAGAGTGCAAGGCACAGCTGGAGCCAGTTTGCCACCTTTAAAAATGGTGAAAATTATGCGGAGGAATTCAGAGGATAGCTCCTTTGTCCTGTGGGAACTGGTCTGGCACCTAGGATTCCTGTTTTGGCATCTCTGGAAGTGCAGAGAAGTTCAGGGGCTGGACAGGTGTTTCAGAGGAGCCCCACCACATCTTGTTGATGCTGGAGCAGCCTAGCATAATCCACTTTCTTGAGTTCCCAAATTCAACTCGTCTACAATTAAGAAGCACCTCAAGGGATGGATGGATTAAACTTAATCAGTTAACACATCAAGAACACTTGTGAATCGGTAGCTATTTTTCTCCAATGTAAAGTGCACACCCCAGAAAGAATTTTTAGAAAAATTAAGATCCGAAATAGAGGATAAGGAGTTTCCACTATACTGTCTTTTAAATTTAAGACTATTACAAGTTTAAAAGCAGGAAAATAGAACTTTGTGAGAAAGAGAGGAATTGTTTATTATTTACCTGATGAAGAGATAAACAGTTGTCCTCACAAATGCACAGTAGGGAATGATTATTTGAACTAAGTCTGATGTAAGCAACCTTCCTGCATAGAATTTTAGGAAGTGTCTGAAAGAGCAATTTCTGTGCTATACTGACTCCCTGTGGCAAGAAACTTTAAAACGTGACAGTTGCCAACCAAAATGAAGAAGACTATTGCTCCACCTTTACAACCACTGCAACAGAGAAGAAATTCTTTGAACCCCTCCCCCAGGAGGGAGATTCAAACAAACTTATTCTGGAGGAGACAATGCAAAATCAGGGAGATATTAAGTAACTTAGAGAAGATAGGAATATTAATATGAAGCAAATGAACTCAAATATGACACAGAAAGAAGAAAGTAAAAAACAGAAAGAAACTAAAAAAGAGATTAAAATAGAATTACAAGAAATTGACACTAAGTGATTTATCTAAGCCCACTGCACTATTTACATACTTAATTGGTTAGGTAAGTATATTGAATAACTTGAATGAATGGGGAGAATGATGTGAAATTATTTGTACATCACAGAATACAGATGGTGGTAATTACCAAAGTTCATAATTGTAAAAATTTCTTGTTTATATGAAAATAGAGGTATCAATTTTTATTTAATGCTTTGGATACAAACCCATTAAAAGAAAGTTTTTTTGGAAGTATTATGTACATAGGTTAATTATAAATGGAGAGTATTCATTACAGTAACAACTTTATTAATATATTTCAATTAAGCTATGATTAGAGAATTCAGAAGGGAAAGCTTACCTCTATTTGTAATAACAGTAACTGTATATAAATTTTTATTTTTTTTCTCTTTTTATCATATATTGTATGTATTATTTTCAACTGTGACAACCTGAATTGCTTTGTTCACAATACTTGATAATAATTTAAAAAAAAAGAAAAAGAAAGAAATTTACACTTCTCTAGTTCAGATTTCTAATGAAATGAAACACATGAACAAAAAAGTAGTGATGCTAGAAGGTAAAACCCAACATTTGGAAAAACAGACAGAGAAATTATCCTTGCAGCACAAACAGAATCTGGATGCAGTGACTCTTTTGGGCCTTAAGGAAAGAGATATATATATAAGAATCTGAGGCTTTCTGGAGACAAAGAATGAAAATGTCTATGAAACAGTGATGGATACAATGGCTTACTTCCTTGAAATTCAAAAAGAGATTTCTCATGGGAGATTGGTAAGATCTACTATTTGCACTCCAGAATAGCTGTGTGTGTGTGTGTGTGTGTATGTGTGTGTGCTTACTAAGGGATGTCATTATTCATTTTGTGAGGAGACAAATAAGAGACAGATTGATGCAATAACACTGCATGGACAAGACAAAATTGAAGGGAAAAAGGTGATTGTTTTAAAATATGTCCCTGTGAATATATTGAGAAGATACTTGGATTATCCTTTCTTAACAAACACATTGAAAGAACATGGGATTCCATTTTGTTGGGCCAATTTAGAAGGCATTGTTTTACAGTACAGAGAAAGGAAATAAAATTTAAATATGACTGCTTAAGAAGAAAAATCTGGCCAGATGTGAAAAATGTGGGGACAAGAAAGCCCCAGAAGATGATGAAGTGACTGAACTTAGCTCTAAAGAGGAAAATGACAAAGGCAAGGAACAGAAGAGTGATTTGGCACAGGTGAAACTGGATGTGGACTTAAATAATGAGGCTTAAAAATTGCTTAAAAATTAAAATTGCTTTCATGGAATGTTAGGGAAATGAATTCTTTGCCAAAAAGGAAGAAAATCTTTCCACTATTTTGGAAAATCAATAAATAAATGGGCATTATTTGTTTACAGTAATCTCATATTGAAAGACAGATAGCAAGTACTTTAAGAATTCTAAATGGGGACGGACTTCCGGTGGAGGAAACGTGGCGACAGGTTAGGTCCCTGCGGAGTTGCAGGAGCTGATTTGCCTGGAGAGGTCGGAATTCCCATATAAAAACTTTTTTTCTCGAGAGGGAATAAAGATCCCCTGGAAAGAGGATCTCAGGGGCGATTCGAGGGGATCCGAGATCAGCAATTTGTGAATTGGAGTGTGGAGAAGAGAGATCAAGCTGATCGTGAAGATCGGATCGCAGAACCGCCATTACCACTCCAGGAAGCCTTTTGGGCTAAGCCACAGACCACCGATACAAACAAGCAATCCTGGTAAACATCGGGACTTTAAAATCTTATTTAAATTCACCATTGGGGTAAGTGGATCCTGCTTCATCTTTATTGAGGGGCTCATTGAAATAGTGGACTCTAGCTTCAGATGAGTCTTGGCTGGGGAGAGTGACTCCCAAAGACGCGGAGCTTTTTTTCTTTTTCTTTTTTGAAAAGGGTTTAAGTGCCCTCGAGAATCTTAGTAAAAAGGACTTTGCTGATTCAATATTAGACTGGAACTCGCTGTAAGAGCAGAATGAGTGACAGCGAAGCCTGGTAAATTAATAAAGAGGAAAAAAGTAAGTGGAAGAAAGTGAAAGTAGAAAGTGAGAAAACGCGGTGTCAGTGACATAAAATGGAGGATTGAAGGGACGGAGGGACGAAGACTGAAGACACGGAGGGCGGAGTGCTGTTTGCTATTGTAAAGAGGCAGAAGAGATCAGAGTGAAAGAGGTTTGAAAGCTCACGAAAGGATCGGGAGGGGTAAAAGTTGGAAGGCTTGAAGGCAGAGGGAGAAGAAACGGAAGGTTCGTGGACGGGGAGCGTTACGAGCTGAGGGAGAGAGAGAGAGAGCGCGGAAGGCTGGAGAACGAGACTGGGTGGTGATAGAGAAGTTGAAGACCGAAACGAACGGGTGGAGGAAGCTGAAAGATAGTTGTAACGGTGGCCTGCAGAAGATAGTCCCGAAAGGTATTGTGGAAACTGAAGCTGAGGAAGATCTGTGATTGAGCGTGTTAAAAGACGGTCCAGGAAGAGCACTTGCAGATAGAGAGAGGCAAAAGAAGGCTTTTGGAAGAGAGCGCTCTGACAGCCCCGGTAGTCTTTGAAAACTTCCTGAAAACAGTAAGAGTAAGAGAGGAGATAGAGGATCGGTGGATGGTAAAGGAGAAGTAGTTGCTGGTGGAAGAGAAGGTGGGGAAGTGAGAAATCAAGAAGGAAGACCGGGAGGAAGCTGTTTGAAAGTGAGTGAAAGCAGTGGGAGAAGTGAAGGAAATTGTTGGAGGAGAGTGACAGAGGGTGTTGGAGGACTGAGAAAGTAAACGTAAGAGTAAAGAAAGTAAGGTAAAGAAAGAATTTGAAATTTGAAATAATTTGGCAAGATGATGGGAGCTGGAAAAAGGAAAGCTGCAGCAGGCGCCCAAACCCAAATTCAGACTATGCTTCAAAGAAGAACTTCACTAGATCTTAAGATGCCATCCACTGAGACAAAGACAACACCTGCTGAAGGTCAAGGATCATTTCAGAGTGGAGGATTAGATATTGTGGAGGAATTAAAAAGATTGACTAAGACCTTTCAAAATGAAATGAGAGAGACAAGGATAGAAATGAAGCAAATGAGAGCTGAAATAAGGGCGGACATGAAAAAAGAAATGGAAATGTTTACAAATAAATTAGACAACATTACAATGGAATTGAAAAATGTGAAAGAGAAAGTCAAGGAGATAGAAGAGAAGACTATGAAAGTGGAGGAGCAAGTAACAAAGATGGAAGGAAGAACAGAAGATTTAGAGAGATCTACATTATCAATGGACATTAAAAGCAGAAATAAATCAATCAAGGTAAGAGGCTTACGAGAACATCCTCAAGAGGATTTATATGAAAGATTAATTAAACCTCTGGCCCAATACATTGATTGGATCCCAGAACAACTGGACTTGGAAATAGACAAGATCTTCAGGGTAAATTCAACAGTAGCCAAAAGAAGAAACATTCCACGTGACATTGTCATCTATTTTCTCCGGGAAAGAGTAAAGGATTTGGTGCTACAACGAAGTTATATGAAAAAATTAACGATAAATGGAAATGAGATCAAGATTTTTAAGGACGTTCACCCAACCTTGCTGAAGCGACGTAGAGAATATGGATTTATAACTCAAGCACTAAGAAAACAGGAAATCCGATATACGTGGGAGAAGACAGAAGGAATCTCCTTTGTTTGGAAACAAAGAAAAGTAATATTGAACTCGATTGTAAAAGCAAAGGAATTTTTGAGGAAACATAAAGACGAATTGAATAAATTGGAAGAGGACTTACTGGAACAAGAACAGAGGAAGAAAACAGTAAAGAGAATTTGCCTTCCACTCAAAAATTGGAGAAAGGGAAAAGACAACAAAGAGAAAGGGTAGGAGAGAGACAAGAACTAATAGATAAAAGTCAGAAGGAAGAAGCAGAAATTGAGCAAGAGGAAGAGTCTGAAGAGGAAGTAAAGATCGTGGAAGAAGAGACCTCCATAGATCCAGAAATAGAAGAAGAGGAAGTAGAAGAAACAGAAGAAATTTAGGACTGAATAAGGGTTTGTCAGGTTAGAATGAATTTAAGATTTCTAACCTGGAATGTACGTGGAATAAATTCTCCATATAAAAGAAAGTGTATATTTCATAAATTAGAAAAATTAAATTTAGATATTGTCGCGATACAAGAAACCCATATCAAAAATAAGGATCTAAAATATCTTAGAAATCCAAAATTAGGTCAATCCTTTTCCGCATCAATTGATAAGAAAAAAAGGAGTAACTATATATGTTAATAATAAGCATGAAGCTAAACAAATTTTTTGTGATGATTTAGGGCATTTTATTATAGTTGAGGTTGCCATAAAAAATCTTAAGTTAATGATAATCGGAGTATATGGTCCCCTAGAAAATAAAAGTAGATTCTATATAAGATTATTAGAAAAGCTGTTGGAACTAGAGAAAGATGAGCATAAGATTATTATGATGGGAGATTGGAAGGATATTAAATCCATTTTTAGATAGATCTAGTATCAAAAATAGAAAAGATATGAAGAAAAAAAGTCAAGGAAAACTCCCCAAATCTTTTTTTGATATATTGGATCAATTATCTCTGGTAGATGCATGGAGACAGGTATATGGAGATAAAGAAGAATACACATACTATTCGGAACAATTTAAATCCTGGTCTAGGATAGATATGATTTTCCTCTCTTTAGAATTGATAAAGGATATAAGGAAGTTGGAGATAATGCCTAGAATGTTTTCAGATCATTGCCCAGTTATAATAACTATTAGCCACGGGAGAAAAAGTTACAATTGGAGGATGAATGATAGTTTGTTAAAAAATGAATTAATAGTGGGGAAAGCAAAAAAAGAACTTAGAAATTTTTTGGAAGAAAATTTGAATAAGGGTCAATCAGAGCAAACCGTGTGGGAAACAAGTAAGGCGGTAATGAGGGGCTTTTTTATAAACCAACAGGCATGGATTATAAAGGGTAAGAAAGCGAAAGAAGCTAAGATACACGATCTGTTAAGAAGTAAAGAATTAGAATTAAAAAAAAACCCTCAAAATGGTAAATTATTAAAAGAATTGCAAGTATTAAAGAAACAGCTGGTATTATTAACGACAAACGAAATAGAAAAGAAAATGAAATCGCGAAACAGAGACAATTTGACCAAGCAAATAAGATAGGAAGATGGCTATCGTACAGGCTGAAAAAGGAAAGAAAGAAACGACATATAATAGAGATAAGGGAGGGTAAAAATATCTTTCATCAGCAAGGGAAAATAGAAGAGATCTTTGTTAAATACTTTAAAGAATTATTTGGAAAAAAGATACAATCAGGAGAATATGAAAGTAATATGATAGAATTTTTAGGTAAGACCAGAATCACTAGAATTTTAGAAAGCCAAAGAGAGAGTCTGGACAACCCAATTACAGAACAAGAGGTTAAAAAAGCAATCAAGAATCTGAAGCTGGGGAAATTCCCTGGCCCTGATGGTTTTTCTGCTCAATATTATAAAACATTTCAGGAGGAATTGGTACCCTTTTTTGGTGCAGGTTTTAAATTCAATTCATAGTAAGGTCTTTCCTAATACATGGAAAGAATGAAATATAATTCTGATACCCAAAGAGGGAAGGATTTAACTGATAAAAGGAATTATAGACCAATTGCCTTACTGAATACTGATTATAAAATTTTTACATATATATTAGCTGATAGGTTAAAGGGAATATTAAAGAATTGGATACATGAAGATCAAAATGGATTCCTACCGGGAAGACATCTGAAGAATAATATAAGAGTTATTTTAGATGTAATAGAATATTATCAAAATCAAAATCAAAAACAATTGGCTATAATTTTCTTAGATGCAGAAAAAGCGTTTGATAACGTTAATTGGTCGTTTATTTTTGGGGTAATGGAAAAAATGGGGGTGGGAAATAGGTTTCTGGATTGGATAAAAGCTATTTATTGTGAACAAAAAGCTAATATAATTATAAATGGGGAAAAAACAAAACAATTCAGTATATATAAAGGGACAAGACAGGGCTGCCCCCCTTTTTCCTTTATTATTTATTACTTGTCTAGAGGCTTTGAATAACAATATTAGAGATGAAAAGATAATAAGGGGAGTCAAGATAAAAGAACATGAAATAAAAATTCAAGCTTATGCAGATGATTTAGCCATAATATTGGAAGATCCCATGAGTAGCGTTAAAAAATTGATGGAACTTTTACAACAATTCGGGGAGCTAGCAGGTTTTAGGGTTAATAAAGAAAAATCTTTGATAATGACCAAAAATATGACTTTAAAGCAAGAGAACGATTTGTCGGAGATTTCAGGATTCAAAATAACAAAGAAGATTAAATATTTGGGGATAACAATAACAAAGAACAATTCGGAATTATTTGATAACAATTATAAGAAGTCTTGGGGGGAAATTAAGAAAGAGATGAAGAGATGGAAAAATTTGCAATTATCCTTTTAGGGGAAAAATTTTAGCTATCAAAATGAATATACTTCCAAAAATGATTTTTCTATTTCAAAGCATACCTATAATACATAATGATAAAGTGTTTAAAAAATGGGAACAAGATCTGAGTGATTTTATTTGGAATGGGAGGAAACCCAGAATAAAAATTAAGTATTTGAAAGATATTAAGGAAAGAGGGGCCTCGCCCTACCAGATTTTAAAATATATTATGAGGCATCAGTATTAAATTGGGTTAAGGATTGGGTTAATTTGGATAATAGAAGATTGCTAAATTTAGAAGGATATAATTTATATTTCGGGTGGCACGCATATTTATGGTATGATAAACATAAAATTAATAGAGATTTCTTAGATCACTATGTGAGGAAATCACTTTTAAGAGTATGGTTAAAAGTAAGAAATAAATTGTATCTAAGGATTCCCAGTTGGGTGTCACCACATGAAGCTTTTCATAAATTAGAGAAAAATCAGGTGGGGGGAAAGGGTCACATATAAAGATATAATTAAAAGGGATGGAAGTGATGTCAGATTAAAGAGTAAAGAAGAAATGATTGAACAAGGATATAGATCACATTGGTTCCTCCATAGACAATTAGTAGAAAGATATAAAATAGATAGTAGGGAAAAGGGAATTTCATTAGAAGAGAATGAATTGGATAAAATATTTAAAAAAGAGGTAAAGGGCACAGTAAGTAAAATGTATAAATTATTAATAAATCTGGAATATGAAAAAGAAGTTGTAAAAGAAAATATGATAAAATTGGCCAAAGATATAGGTCACTCAATAGAATTACAACAATGGGAATATGCTTGGAAATTAAATCAAGAATATACAAGAAGCTCAGATCTGAAGGAAAACTTTTTTAAAATCTTTTATAGATGGTATTTAACTCCGGTGCAGATTCCAAGATGAAGAAAGGGAAATCAACACCTAACTGTTGGAAATGTAAGAAAATTGGGTCCTTTTTTCATTGTTGGTGGACATGTGATGAGGCAAAGAAATTTTGGATTAAAGTGCATGAACAGATAACGAAATATTTAAAAATTAACTTTCCAAGGTTACCAGAAATATATTTGTTAAATATTTTTGAGAAAATAGATGTAAAAGTAAGGAGAGAAAATTCTGGTATTTTAAGTTATATGATTTGTGCTGCAAGATTAGTATATGCGAAAAGATGGAAAGACACAAACACACCAACAATGGACGATTGGGCTAATAAGCTGTACGAAATGGCTGAAATGGATAAATTGACAAAATATCTGGAGAATAAAAATAACAGTGTATTTAAAAAAGAATGGGAAGTTTTAGACCCATTATGGAATGAACATTGGGGAAAATTGGCAACATTAGGTCTGTATGACTAGGATAATAAGATTAAAAACTATGGAATATAATAATATATAGATATATCACAAAAATGGATGTTAATTACATATGAATAGGTTGGATATAAATAATGAAGCAGGTTAGCTATTAGGAAGGTATAGATATAAGATGTATAGAAATAAATTATAACATAAGAAATAGAGGGAAAGGGAATGTAATTATTTAGTAAGCTATAAATAAAGGACACTTAAGATTCGTGAATAGAATTTTTTTTCTGTAATAGAATAGAAATTACAAGAAGGTACGATAAGCAGTTAGAAGTTTAGAGTATAGGGTAAAGGGCTATAAAGATTAGAGTAAGTTAATTTTGAATAGCTGGATAGAGGAGATGTTAGGAGATGTTCTCAATGGTGTGAAAATAAGAAGTCAAGAAAGTGTGGAATGGAGTGCAAAGATAGTAAGTGTGTAAGTATATAAATTTGTTAGTTAGTTAGTTAAAAGTTTGTATAGTAAGTTAGTAGATAAATTTGGCTTGGATGGAATTGGTTTGTATGATTTGATTTGTGCGTATTTGTGTTGTTGCTTTTTTGTTTTTTTGTTTTGTTTTGTTTTTAATGTTATTTGAATAAAATATATTTTTAATAAAAAAAAAAGAATTCTAAATGGGGACAAGGATTTGACTTGTTTTTGGATAAAAGGAAAAAAGAATTGTGCTTTATGTTAATTACAATTTGACTTCTCAAAAAAAAATTTGAAGTCTCATAAGGCAGTTTCATTGGAATTGAAATTCAACTCAAGAAAAACATTTGATTAAGGAGTTTATCTGCTTATAGCAGTATATCTGTAGGTTACTAGGATTCTCTGACCAACATTTCATGAAAGACTTTTGAACAGCATTTTGGAATTTCATTTTGAAGCTATGATTTTTATGGGAGATTGGAACAGAGTTGTAAATCCTAAATTGGATAGATTGGCTGCCAAAAAAGAAAATAGAAACAAGGGAAATTACCAAAATATTTTTAAGAGAAAATGTAGAGTTGGTGTACACATGGACACTTTTACATGGAACTTACTTTTTTTCAGAATGACACAAATGTTTTTCAAGAACTAATATGTTCTTGACTTCTAAATCTCTCTCAAGCTGGATAAAAGAAATGGATGTAATATCAAAGATGCCATCAAATCATAGTCCAGTTATAATGATAATGAAATACTCAATTTAATTGGAGATTAAATGAGACACTGCTTAAAAATGAGAAAGTACTGCAAAAAATAAAGAATACATTGAAAAATTATTTTGAAGAAAATTTGAATAAGGACACTGAACTGACAGTGGTTTGGGATTTAAACAATGCTTTGATTATTTTATTCAGCAAAATATGAAGTTAAAAAAAGAAAAAACAGCAATCAAATAATTTTGGATGAAATTTTAAAAAAAGAAAAAGGAAGATACTGAAGGGAATAAAGATACCACAAAACCCCCAGGTAATTCACTAGCTCTTCAGGCATCATACTGTACCCCAGATTCCCATTCCTCCAGTTTGCCCTCAGACTCTTGTTTGGGTCACTGCAGGTGCATTGTATCGATAAAGGCTTTGAATGATTTTGGTTCATTGCCAGGATTTAAAGTGAGTACAGAAAAAGCAACAATCTTGATGAAAAATATAACAAAAAAAGATCGGAGAAATTGGTGGAAAATTGATAAAAAGTGAAATATCTGGAAGTCATTTTTGTGAAACAGAATAGCAAACTGTTTTTAATAATAATTACACCAAAATTTGAAATGAGATTAAACAGGATTTACAGAGATGATCAAAACTTAAGCTGTCATTTCTAGGTGATATTTCAACCATCAAAATGAATGTTTTACCCAAAATGTTGTTTGTATTTCAAACAATCCCCATTTGATACAACAATAAATTGTCAAATAACGATAATATGTCAAATTTCTTGTGGCAGGGGAAGAAACCTAGAGTGAAATGTATTACAAGATGACAAACACAGAAGAGACTTGGATGACCAGCTTTGAAACTTATTTCCATGTATGTTTCTTGGTAAGATTGAATGATTGTTTAACACTAAAAAGAGATCAACTTCTTCAATGAAAGGTTTTGATTTGAAATTTGATTGGCATAGTTCTCTATCGTATGATAAGCTTAAGGCAAACCTTGATTTTAAACACCATTTTATTAGAAAGGCCTTATTTGGGCCATTTCTGCAACTTACCTTCATCCGGTGCGGGCACATGGGGATCACACGAGCAGCCTCTTCCGCGAGGCTTTTGCATCCCCACTCTACTGGCAGGCAGCATGAGGGCTCTGCCTCTTCCTTCTGCAGCACAGCCGGGTGTTTTCCCAGACTGTGCTGGGGGAGGAAGCCGAGGGCCGCTGCTCCGGAGGCTCCGCACGCAAGGTAAGTGCGTGTTGGGTTCAGGAGCAATTCGCGATTGTGCACCATTTTTGGCTAAAAGCCGAAAATGATATAGTGCACGATTGGCACCTGCTAGCCCCGGCAGCATCACGCGATTGCAAGGACAATGTCTGAAACGCTCCTCACAATCATGTGATGCTCCAGAGGCCCTTCCACATGATGAATGCCATGCGAAAAGGGCCATAGAGTTTGGCTTAAATATAAATAGAGACTATGTACAAAGGTGCCACTATGGGTTTCACCACAGGAGGTTATATTTAGAAGAGAAATAGCATTTAAACGTTGTTGGCTGAGATATAAAAATTTGCTGTTAAAAGATACAGATGAAATGAAAATGAAAATGGCAAACAACTGAATCAAGAAGGATTTGAAATAAATTGGTTTGCAAACAGACAATTAATGGAGAGGTTTATAATGGATAAAAGTTTATATGATTTTGAAAGAGAAACCTCTGAACTTGAAAAATCTTTATTGTTATTTTTTTTAGAATTTTAAATATAAACTTCATTCAATACAAAACACAAAAACAATTCCACACACACAAAACAATTATACTATACATATAGAACATATTCAACACCCCCCACCAACTAACCACAACCCAAATAATCTATTAGCCTAACACCCCAACCAAAACTACTTTCTTAACCATACAGACCACACTACAATAAAGAAAAATAAAAAACAAAACTTAGTTTCCCCCCTTTATACCGTCCCCTCATTGCTGAAACTCAATTTAACATACGTTTCACTATCTATAAATTCCTTCTAAGTCTGACAAACATGATTTAAATCCACCTGTATATTTAAACAAATAATTTTATCAATAACATTTACATACTGAATATACAGTATTCCAACATAAATCATTGTTTTTATAACAAGTCTGATTATTCCCATAACCTATAATTTATATAAATTTCTATTATAAATTTCTATTATATAAATATACTTTTACAAAATTCTTATATCTAAATTAACTATTTTGTCACATTTTACCAAATAGTTTGATCAATCCATCTCTTCACAGATAAACCAGATCACATTTGTTCCCTAAGTACACCTAACTATTCCTTCCTTAATTTACACCCCAAAGTAAAGATCTTTAATATGGCACCATGACCCTTACAATCTGTCCATCATATTTATTCATATTTATTCAAGAAAAGTTACCACATTTTTACCCCAATTGTTTTCCCATATAGGGAAAACTAATTTCCATGTTTCAATAACTTCCCTTTTCCTTTTACCTTCCAAGGACTCTATTACAATATCAGCCTCGGCAATATCAAATAATTTTATTAGCCAATCTTCAAGTCTTGGGGACTGTTTCTCCTTCCATAACTGTGCATAGCACAGTCTGGCGGCCGTAATCATGCAAAGGACTATTTTCTTTTGAAGTTTATTTACATGTAAGGTCTCTATCGTATTTAACAGATATATTTTAGGGGATAATGGGAATTTTATTTTGAGTACTTCTTGAATTTTATTATGTATTCCAGCCCAAAAAGTACTAACCACTTCACGCTGCCACCACATATGATAAAACATGCCCTTCAAACCACATTTCCAGCAAGCGTCGCTTTGATTTCTCTGCGCCTTAGCTATTCAAGCGGGGGTTACATACCATCGATGAAGCATTTTACAATAGTTTTCTCTCAGGCTAGCCAGTTTTATTAATTCCCATGTAGTTTTCCAGGAGCTTTCCCACTGATCCATAGTAATTTCTCCTCCCAGATTTTTTGCCCATTTTATCATTGTCTGTTCGACAACTTCAGACTCAGTTTCTAACCTCAGTAAAATATTATATATAACACTAACTTTATGTTTAACACCCAATTTTAGGATCACATCAGATTCTTATTCTTTTGTTTCAAATCCCTCCAGATCCCTATCTTTTTAAAACCTATCGAAGAGCTGCATAAAAATAACCAATGTGTCTACCATTCTTGTTCAAAGAGTTCCTCCTTAGATTTAAATTCTATACTACCCCCATGGATCCTCAGAACATCTTTATATGTTATCCAGTGATCTGGCTTTGGGATTTCCCTTTTATAAAAGGCCTCGTGAGGTGATACCCAGAACGGAATTCTTAAATGTAATTTTCTTTTATATTTCAACCATATAGTACTTAAAGCTTTCCTAAGGAAGTGGGCTCTAAATTCACTGTCTATGGATGATTTACCATACCATACATAGGCATGCCAACCCAAATGTAGCTGTTTCCCTTCCAAATTTAGTAATCTAAAGTTTCTCAAAACTATCCACATCCATTCTAAACAGTTCGCGTGGTAATAAAGTTTTAAATTGGGCAATCCCAATCCACCTCTTTCTATACTATCTTCCAACACTTTGAATTTTATCCTTGGTCGTTTCCCATTCCATATGAATTTCCTTATACCTCTTTTAAGGGTTTTTTGTTCATAATTATAGGGAGGTTTTGAAACAAAAAATTGATTTTTGGTAATAAATTCATTTTAACTGCCGCAATTCTTCCCAATAATGACAACTCTAACTTTTGCCACTTTCTAAGGTCATCTCTTAATCCTAACCAAATCTTTCTATAATTGTTATCAAACAGATCGGTACTATTCTTCGTAATATTGATACCTAAATATCTCACTACCTTTGCCACAGTAAAACCCGTTTTGTTTGCTAATTCTTGTTCTTCCTGGGCCTGCATATTTTTAACAATCATTTTAGTCTTTTGGGTATTTATTTTATACCTGGAGAGTAAACCAAACTTTTTTAATTCGTCCATTAAAATATCTATACTTGTAACAGCGTCCTCTAGGATGATCACCAAATCATCCGCGTAGGCACTAAGCTTGTATTCTTCCTTATTAATTTTAACCCCTTTAATTTGTGTTTCTTGCCTTATTTTATTATTCAATATTTCTAACACTAATATAAACAATAATGGTGCTGCCGGACATCCTTGTCTAACACCTCTACTTATATCTATGCTTTGCATTGTTTCTCCATTTATGATAATTTTGGCTTTTTGCTCATTATATATAGCTGTTATCCATTCTACATATCGGGAACCCAAATTTATAGCTTTAACGGTTTGCACTAAAAAATAACAATTTACCCTGTCAAACGCTTTTTCAGCATCGAGGAAACATATAGCCATTCTCTTTTCGTTGTGCCTATGAAAATATTCCAATATATTTAAAACTGTTCAAATATTATTTTTTATTAATCTCCCTGGCAAAAAGCCATTCTGATCAGTATGTATTATAACTGACAAAGCCCTTTTTAACCTTTCGGACAATACTGTGGCAAAAATTTTATAATCTACATTTAGTAGGGAAATAGGTCTATAGTTACTCAGTTCCAATGGATCCTTACCTTCTTTTTTAATCAGAGATATATTAGCTTCCCCCAGGAGGGTGGTCGGGTGTTTTTACTTAAACCATTCATTACCTCCCACAGTGGGTCAATTAGCTGTTCCTGAAAAGTTCTATAATAGAGTGCATTGAAACCGTCCGGGCCAGCCGCCTTCCTTAATTTTTGCTTCTGAATTGCTTGGATTACCTCCTCCCTAGTTATAGGCCGATTTAATTCTTCTCTCTGTTCCTCTGTGATTTTTGATATTATCCCATCACTTAGATATTCCTCCATCTTTTTCCTTTTGCATTTGGTTACGCCTGAATCTATATAAAGATTTCTATAAAAGTTTTCAAATGCCTTTTTTATCTCCTCCTGTTTAGATAATACCCTGTTATTTTCTTTTATCTGAAAAATCAAGTGATTTTCCCTCTCCTTTTGTATCTTATATGCTAGCCACTTGTTCATTTTATTAGCAAAAAAGAAATTTTTCTGCTTTATAAATTTTAAATTTCTCTCCACTTCTATGGTATCTTGAATTACTATTTGTTTTCGTAATACCTTTAATTGATCAATTATCTTAATATTCCCTGGTGTGACTTTTAATATATTTTCTAACTGCTGAATTTCTTCGACCAAAGCTTGCTCTCTTTCCTTCTCTTTCCTTCTTAGAATTATGTCTTGCTGAATTAAGTATCCCCACATTACAACTTTACTGGCCTCCCAAACCATATGTACTGATGTTCCGTTGTTTAAGTTCTCTACAAAATATCTTTCAAGTACCGTCTTACCTTCTTTTATTACATTCTCATCTTTTAACAATTTCTCATTCAACCTCCATCTGCGTTCCACTTTTCGGTCCTCTATTGTTACACTCAATGGGGCATGATCAGATCTGATCCTGGGCAAATTTTCCATTTTTCTAATCTGTCTAATAATTGCTTTGGAACACCAGATCATGTCAATTCTGGACCATGTATTATGTGCCTCTGAAATATAAGTGTCCTCCTTTCGGTTCCCATATAAACTCCTCCATATATCTGCTAAAGTTAAATTTTCAACCATATTTAAAAAGGCTTTGGGTAGTTTCTCCTCATTTCTTTGTTTCCTTTTAGCTTTAGTTCTATCTAAATCCGGTTGGGTAACACCGTTCCAATCCCCCATTATTAAAATATTCTGGCAATCAGCCTCCCTTACCTTTTCCAGGAATTTCTCATAAAATTCACTTTTACTTTCAAGCGGAGCATAAAGACCCACTACTAATATTGTCATGCTTAATACTTTTACTTCAACCCCTTTATATCTACCATGGGGATCATTTAGAACTTCCTTTCCATCATATTTAGAACTTACATATAACGCCACCCCCTTTTCTTTTTATCTATTCCTGATGCAAATACATTTCCCAGTTTTTTATTCTTTAGTACATGGTTTCCTTTTCTTGTTATATGTGTCTCTTGAATACAATATATATATGATTTTTGCTTTTCCAAATAACGAAATATCCTTTTCCTTTTTATAATTGAATTTAGACCCCTAATGTTCCAAGATATTAATTTAATCTTCATTTTTCTGAGGATTCCGCTGTTTCTGATTCTATTGAGATCTCTTCACCGGTTTCCTCTCGTTCACCCTCTTCTTGTGCTTGCTCTTGCTCTTGTTCTATTTCCTCCTGCTCTTCTTCACCTAATTCCCGTTGTTCCTGTTCCTGTTGACAGTGCTCTTTTAAACAGACTTCAGCTTTCTCTGTAGGAGATCTTGAACCTTCTCTACTTTCAGTCCTTGGCACTTTCCTTCTCTTGTCTTCTTTCTTCTCTCCTGCTTTTAAATCTTTCTCAAATCCTCTTTTCTCTTCTTCTTTGAGTCTTTTTAATAAATCTTCTGCCTTATAAATCGTATTTATCACCTGCCTCTTCTGATTATATGTGAGAATAACTCCTTCAAACTTTCCCCAACTATACAGAATTTCACGCTTCTTCAGTTCTTGAGTCAAAAAGGTGTAGTCTCTCCTTTTCTTTAGTATTTCAGATGGGACGTCCTTGAAAATTTTTAACTCTACATCTTCAATTATAAATTTGCTTGTATAGCTGTGCTGAATTATCAACTCCTTCACTCTTTCTCGTACCAAGTACACAACGATGTCTCTTGGTACCTTTCTCCTACGGGCAATCAGCAAGTTGATCCTGAAAATCCGGTCCACTTCTATATCCATCTGTTCAGCTGGCCAGTCCAAAAATCTAGCCAATGCAGGTACGACTCTACCACACAAATCCTCTTCCTCCACTTCCTCCAGGTCTCAGATTTTAATACATTTCTCCATGTATTTTACCTCCGACAAAGTATTCCGCCTACTCAGCTGCTCAACTGTACCTTCAAGACCACCTGTTCTTTTCTCCAGCATCTTCATTCTCTCCTGTACTTCTTCCACATTCTTACTCATGTTCCTCACATCCTTTGTCACATTCTCTAACCTACCTGTCAAACTTTCCAACTCCTTCTTCATTTCTTTAACATCTTTTTTCACTTCAGCCGTTAATTCCTTCATTTCCGCTCGCGTATCCACTCTGATTTTCTTTACCTCTTCCGGAAGAAGCTTATACAGATCCACTTCTCCTGAAGCTCTTCTTTGCGGAAGCATCTGGATTTGAATTTGGGCCATCTTCCTTCATGTTGCCATCTCCTGTTCTAAACAGGTTCCTGAGCCTGCTAACTTCTTAATCAATACACCTAATATGTGATTACTACGTGTGCACTGTATTATCAGAAGTCAATTACTTAACTATATTGACCTATTAAATTTGAACCTTCTATATATTAATCTATCCTATCTAATTAATTTATATTTTATATTTTATTTTTTATTTTTTTATATTTTATATTTTATTTTAATTTACTATTTTAACTATCCTAGCCTCCTATATTCCTCTGTAATAGATTAACTTAAATCAAATTACCAATCATTAAACCTTAACCTGCCTTAACCAATTTGTTATATGCCCCCTTAACCTGTATGCTATTCTCTGTACTGCTATTAAACTATTTAGAACGTATCCTATATGTAATTTATATATATATGTATTTTTCTACTTATGTATAATAGTTATATAACTTACGTATCATAACAAAACTTATGAGGTATCCTTCTGAAGCTTATATAATAAATCAAATAAAAAAAGAATTCAGGGAACTGTAAACTGTAAACCCACTAGATGGCACTATATCACTTTAGCACTGCTTAACACTATACCTTTATTTAATAACAATTCCTCTGCTTCAAAGAAGTTTCAGCTGTGAAAGTTAAAGTATGTAAACAATGCCTCAATATCAGCAGTCTGCTGTCCTTGAAGCCGCCTACTCAAAGCTTTCTCTTAACTGCAACTTGTCACTGTGAAATCAACTTAGCACACAGTGCTTTATAACCTGCACAATCGATCTTAAAACAAGAAAAAATTTCGTACAGAAGTTTTAGGCAAAGGTTTCTCTACCCCAATACCAGACCCACTATCAATATATAAACGTGTTCTCAGATACAATTTACAGATCTGGATGCACTCTACCTCTAAAAGTCAATAATTCCAATAACTCTTAAAAATCAAACAAATCAATAGTTCAAATAACATACAATATATACAGCTGTCACATCTGATCTGAGAACAGCAACCTTGTTTCTCCCGTCATTTCTCTCATCGCTTCTCTTGTCCCGTTTCTTCTCTTCTGTCCTTTAAGCTTCCTTTTCCACTGTCTCTTCTGTCCTTTCACCACCTACAGTCCATTTAAATCTCTCTCGTTCGTGCTTTCTGGTGTCTGGTTTTACAGTCTTGTTACACTTCAAAACAGTCTCACTGCCGCTGTCTCCTTCCTCCCACCTTCTCTCTTTCGTTCTTTCGCTCTGTCACTTTTTTTTTCCAGTCCCCTTTCTCTCCCGGGATCTCCTCCAAGATTCTGCTTCTTCGAGTCTCTCTTCCCGCTTCTCCATTCTATCTTAAGTTTCCCGACCTTGCGCTTTTGATTAAGAACTTAATTAGAGATCACCATCGACAGCAAACTAGCAGCAGGAACAACTGGATTTTATTATCAGAGGTCCAATTCAGGCGATTCAACAGATTTGAAAAACACAGATCAGATTCAATTTTCCATGGCGATATTCAGCAAGTCTCCTTCCAAGGCAGATCTTTAAAGATTTGTATATGTGAGTCCTTGTTTAGCACTTTAAACCTCACTCTCCACTTAATTGTCCATGTACACTTATGGTTATAACTTTATCTTAAATCTACTTACGTGTATCAGCTGTTTCACCAATAGAGATCAGTCCATCAGTAACTTTGTAAAACAAAGAAAGAAGAAAAATATATACACAGCGAGCCCCGTTGCTTTTAACTCCAGGTGCCCATATGCCGCGTTTCTTCAAGGCATCAATCTCATGTCTCTTCCCCTTATCTTCTAGGTGTTACCGACAAGAAGGAGCTTTCAAATTTTCTTGAGTTTCAGTAAGGAATATAAACTTGACTTACTTGTTATAAGACCCCTCTATTTGTTTAACGGCATAGCGCCTTACCGCAACGCAGTGGCTGTCAGGGACTGGTGGTTCCCGACCCATCAGCTGTTCTCTTACCCCACTCCTCGTCAGAGTTTTCTCAGGGTACTGAGTGCCGAATCCAGCCAACCTCTCTTTCCCAAGGGATTTTGTTGCTCCGTTTCCTCTTCTTCCAAAAACGGACGGTCAGTCACCAATCTCACAGCTGTGCGAGGTGCAACTATGCGCTATGCCATCTTGCCCTCTTCTCTTGAAAAATCTTTAGATGATGATCATTAAATTGGTTTTGAATAACTCATCATTTATTGACAACTGGCAGATGTATTAATATCTAATCAATAGTCATTATAACCTAATAATTAATTTTGTAGTTTAGTTTGAGATTTATCTAGAAAAAATTATTTTATTTATTTTATTACTGTGATAATTCTATCCATCTTAGGAAATATTGGAAGTCACTTAGTAGATGTAGCATATTTTTATTGCATTTATGTCAATATAGTTAGGTAGATTAGGTTAGTTTTTACCCTATTAATTATGTCAGTTTGTGTATTTAGTTTATGCTAATCTATATATATAGTTTTTAAAATCTTGTATGTTTAGTAAAAATAATTTTTAGGAAAAAAAAAGGAATACCTGACTAACTAGGAAAAGATATCCAACAAGAGATTGTACAGCTTCTTGCAGGTGGTACAGAAAAGAAAATGTTAGCACATGCAAACTCATCCAAATACTGCTCAATTATTCTGGGCCGCACATCTGATGTTAGTCATATTACACAAATGACAATGATTGTAGCTTATTTATAATCAAAGCACCAGATTATGAAATGTCTGACCCTGAGGTTATCATAAGAGAACATGCATTGAGATTTGTTCCACTAAAGGAAACTACAAATGCCTTTATGTCAGAAACTACTCTTGGACAGCTCAAAGCAAATGGCATTGCCAATTGAGAATATGTGTGGTCGAAGTTATGATAATGGGAGTAACATGAAAGACAAAGAAAATAGCATAAAAAAGAGTCCTGGACATAAGCCCACATGCCTTTTTTGTGCCCTGCAACCCACAATCTTTAAATTTTATAGTCAATGATGCCTCTAAATGTTGTCTGGAAGCAGTTTGGTTCAACAGACCTGTAATGATTTCTCTGCATCAGCTCAGCATTGGAAAATTCTGACAAGCCACGTATCACACTTAAGGGTAACTGTTAAGCCATTGAGCAAAACAAGATGGGGGAATTGGACTGATGCTTTCAATCCACTGAGATAACATCTTGGTTATACATGTACTGATTTAATATATAACTTTGATCCCACAGACCTATATGGCTTATCTGAAAACACTTCCTGAAGGGCATTGCTTGAGGCAATTTGTAGGTTCAAGTTTCTGGTATTCTTTCTTAACATGGTACAACATCCTTTTTGAAGTCAGTCTTATGAACAAGGGGGCTATTACAAAACAAGGAAACTGACCAGTTGACCAAGAATTACCTTGTAGACTGCAAAGGAGGAGGGTTTTCAACAAGTTTTGATAGACGCTACTCAGATTGCAAAGGAGCTTCAAATATTACCAAATTTTAAGCTAAACAACTTAGAAAAAGGAGAAAGAAATGACAGTTTGAATATGAGACTCGGGAAGAGGCACCACAAGATCCTAAGCAGAAACTGAAAGTGGGTTTCTAATGTGCTGTCTTAGACATGGCCATGCAATCTGTTGCAGAGAGATCCCAATGGCTCCAACAATATAATCTCCTGTTTGGATTCCTGCATGATATATGCAGCATGAAAAAAAAAAAGTCTACTGAAGAGACCTGCAAAAATTTGGAAAAATCATTAATGCACATAGGCATTGATGCTGAAGATCGTACACCAATAGCAATATGACGTCCAAACTGTATGCCATTCCAAGGAGTACTTGTCTTCATAGTAAAACAAAAAAACTTCTCGGTAATGTGCGTGTTTTTGTCTCTCTAAGAGTCTTTCTTATACTTCCAGTGTCAGTGGCAAGTCCTGAACACAGTTTCTCAAAGTTCAAATTTATAAAAATGTGCATACGCTAAACAATGTTGCAAAAGAGACTGGTTGGCTCAGCAACAATATCAACTGAACACGCCAAAGCATAAGCATTTGACCCAAGGGAACTGATGACATAACTTGCAAAGAGACAGGCACTCAAAGTGAGATTTTGGTGTTCCTTTAGGAGACTTAAATTTTAACGTCATAATTGACAAGATGATTTCAAATTATTTGCGATCTAAAAACATTTTGTGTTGTATTTGAGAAGGATAGTCAAAGATGACTCTATTACTTATCCTTGCAACTTATAATATATACCAGTTCCAAGTTTTATGCTTTTCATTTTTTTTCTACAAGACATCTGTTTTTGAAAATTTGTTAGCAATTTTTTGGTGTGGGGTTCAAGTAGTTAGCTTTGCCCTAAGGTGCAAAATAATCTGGCTCCAGCACTGCTGGCCACAGAATATCATTCTTCAGTGGCAGAGCTTGGAGTGTGTGGAGGGGCCAGAGCTATAGTGTGAGGGGTGTGGGCACTCTGTGCAGGGACGTGGCTGCAGTGCATGGGGGTGTGGCCAGGGCATGTGTGGGTGTGGCTATGGGCCGGGACGCCCCAAAAACATTGCTGCCCAAGGTGAATTGCCCCTCCCCTCCGCACATCCCTACATGACTGGCATTCTCCATAACATCTGAGGGCAACAAGTGAGTTTAGGGAAAACAGGACAAGTCATATGACATTCAACAGAGAAAATGGGTGGAGATCTCAGGAGGAGCAATCAAGAGCCCCTGCTGCCTCCCTAACATCCACCAACTGAACCAATGGTTTCATTCTGCCTAAAGGCAGGGCCAGCACTGGGTTAAGACAGACAAGATGTCACTGGGCCTTTCTGCACTACACTGTTATAGAACTACCATTCCACTTTCAACCTTCTGTGGAATTCTGGGGTTTGTAGTTTACTGAGGCCAAAGAGCTCTCTGGCTGAGAATTCTAAATACTCCTCCCTAGACTGCAAACCCCAGGATTCCATAGGATGTTGAAAGTGGAATAATAGCACTATAACAATGTAGTATGAAAGGGCCCCCTGAGTCTGCATTATATGCTAGCCTTCAAAATTCTATTCAGGCCTGGAGCATCCAATCACAACTATTCCCCTTATTAAACTATGGTTTCTGTGTTGGAGTAACCACTGGTTATGCCAGTGTATGAACATTTGAGGGTATTGGGGCAGGATACATCAAATATCTTTTTGTATAATAGATGAATAGTGACATTTCTGGGAGGGTCTCCTGTGTGCAGCTCTGCCCCTTGGGTCACTGATTAGCTGTGGGTGTGGGTGCGTGGGCCTGGAAGTTGCTCCTTTTTTACCCAGGTGCTCAAAGGCAGATAGAATGTGCCTGAGAGCACCCCTATAGCTGCTGAAGAAGGCCAGAAGTCCCCACTCTCGCAGCTGCTGTTGCAGGGAAGAAGCAGCAGCTCAGCAGTGCCCTAAGTAAGCTGACAGTGAACTATGTGCTACCAACAGGCTTGATAGATCTTAGCCATTGTTTCAAGCCACAGTATATGGAATTCCATACTTTTCTTTTCTTTTCTTTTCTAGTTTACAATTTGCTTTAAAAATTAACATTTAAACCAAAGCAGCATGGGCAGGTGGAAAAAGACTTTAGCAGTCTTTCCCTCTTGCTGAATTCTTTTCTACCTGCTTTTTCACTCACAGGTGGAAAGGTATCAGCCAGCACACAGAGGAAAGTGTCACACAAGTCTGTGTAACACTCAGTTTCAACTCTCTCTCATATTAGCTTGATTTGAGCCAGGTATCACCTAATCCCTAGAGCAGGGTGAACATGCTGTAGAGCAAGAGTTCCCAAACTTCGCTCCTCCAGGTGTTTTGGACAGTGTGGTGTAGTATTTTGAGTGTTGGACTATGGCCATTTCCGCACTAGCCTGTTATAGCGCTATGATTCCACTTGCAACATCCTATGGAATCCTGGGGTTTGCAGTTTCGGGAGATGGTCCCTCCCGAAACTGCAAACCCCAGGATTCCATAGGATGTTGCAAGTGGAATCATAGTACTATAACAGGCTAGTGTAGAAATGGCCTATGGCTCTGGAGACTTGGGTTCGAATCCCCACTTGATCATGGAAACCTATTGGGTGACCTTGGGCAACACACTCCTTCAGCCTCAATGGAAGTCAAAAGCAAACCTCCTCTGAAAAAATCTTGATCAACCCCCCCCCCCACCACCATAGGTTTACTTTAGGGTGGCCATGACTCAGAAACAATGTGAAAGCACACAACAACAACAGCAACAATAACAATAACAACAACAAATCCCATGTGTCCAGGTACAGCCAGGAAAGAAAGAAAGTTGCTGCCCATCTAAGTTGCTAACAGAGGGCTAAAAGGGCCAAAGGTCTGATGCAGTAGGGAGCAGTTTCCTACCGTCTTCTACCTATGTTCTTCTCCAAGGGCTTAGGATTGCAGTGTTTCTACAAGCATATGTTGACCTCTTTCCCACTGAAATCACTGTCCGACTTGGAAGTGTTTATTTACTTTAGGAAACATCATACTCATACTGTTAACAGTCTCTTGAGCAAGACAGTTCATTAAGAATTTATTCTAAAAATGCTCTGTGAAAATACAAGTGCTTATGTATTTAGGGAACGCTTCTGCATCAGCCATAAGAACAGCTTTCCTCAAATATTTTTAGCAGTACAGAAATATATGTCTTTTCCAAATCAAGCCTGTGTGGGTTTGGCTCTTAAAGCTATACATTCTGAAAATGCTGTAGTGGTTCAGCATTAACTTGATTCATGGTATTTTTTTCAGTACTGAAAGGAGGTTTCCTGGTATGAGGTGAGGGCTGCCAGGATGTTCCTTGGATTATTAAAAAGAAGACCTTGCTGGACAGATGTGCAAATCTTCAGGAATAACAGCTCTGTTTAACAGTATATAATCCATTCTTCTTTTTTCCTTCAGCCCCTCAGCTACTTCACAATTAATTTTTCTCACATCCCCATGAGGAAGGCTCTCTAACTCTGGTGATTTATTGGATGCAAATTTTTCAAGTTGCTTTTTAACTTCCTCTTTCTAGGGCCATTTCTGCACTACACTGTTATAGTGCTGTTATTCCACCTTCAACATCCTCTGGAATCCTGGGCTTTGCAGTTTAAGGAGGGGCATTTAGGATTCTCAGCCAGAGAGCTCTCTGGCCTCAGTAAACTACAGATCCCAGAATTCCACAGCATGTTGAAAGTGGAATAATACCACTATAACAGTGTACTGTGGAAACGGCCCAGGTTTTGATCTTAACGAAGGCTGTTCTCTTAATTTACTTTTAAAAATGCCTTGAAACAAATTAGCAGGAATTGTCACACTTTTTCTTATTTCTGTGTAATTTCTTTCTTTACTAAAAGCTTTTTTTTAATTAAAACCAATTTACTAATTAATTCTTAAGAAATTCCCACATATATGTGACTGATCCCTTTACCCAGTCTGGCCCCACAGTTCCAGCCATAGGAGTCCTGCCATCTACCCTGTCCTTGTTTCCTTATTTAACCCTTCCTTGGATTGGGTTTCTGGGGCCACAGAGGCAGTTTTTCAACAACAAGAATAGGTTTATTAAACACAGTAGAACAATATATTAACCTCTAATATTCCATTCTTCTAGACTTCATAAAACCACAGTTAGTTTTCTATCCTGACTGGCTACCCAGTTCCCAGTCCAGCTATCTGTGACATCCACCCTTCTCTTTCAAAAAGAAAACCCAAGACCTTTCCTCACTACACTGCTATAGTGCTATTATTCCACTTTCAACATCCTGTGGAATGCTGGGGGTTGCAGTCTACTGAGGCCAAAGAGAATTCTAAATACACCTCCCTAAACTGGAAGCTCCAGGATTGCATAGGATGTTGAAAGTAGAATAATAGCATTATAACAGTATAGTACCAAAAGTTTCCCAGTCTCTGTCAGTTTGTCAAAGCAAAACTCTGGCCATTTCCACACTAGACTGTTATAGTGCCATTATTCCACTTTCAGCATCCTGTGGAATTTTGGGGTTTGTAGTTTACTGAGGCCCAAGAGCTCTCTGGCCGAGAATTCTAAAGGCTCCTCCCTAAACCCTAAAAGGATTCCGTAGGATGTTGACAGTGGAATAATAGCACTACAACAGTGTAGTGCAGAAATGGCCCCATTTGACACTCACAGAGGCATGCTTCTGCTTTTATTAAATCTTATTCATCTGCAGCCCCCCTTCACAGCTTCCCTGAGCTGTGATTGGCTGTCTTCAAGCCACATTTGCCCTGTGCCCCCTCCACAGGTGTATGCGTTTTTTCAAAGAAACTATTAAACAGCAGCAGCAGCAGCAGCAGCAGCTACAGCAACAATAACAACAAAATCAGATAGCAATCCACAGAGTCCACTTTTCAGTCCCGTCAACAACCTGCTGGAAAAATCTGATCAAATGTGAAGACTTTTATTAATTTAGAATTGTGTGTGTATTCAGAAATACATTCTATTATATTCAATGGGCCTTATTCCCAGGCAAATGTATATGCAATGGTGTCTAAAGATGCAATCTTATGAGCACTTTCCTGGGAGCAAGTTCCACTGAACTCAGTGGGTTTTGCTTCTGAATAGACATTCTATAACCTCATTAAAGTCTATTGGGGCAGTCCCAAATTGTGGTGCCACAACAAAGGAGGCCTTCATTACAAACCTACAGATTGTGTCTTGTACAAATACTTGCATGAATATGTTCATTTTAAAAACTGGCATGCAAGATACCGAATACTATTCTTTATAGGATATCTACAAGCCCATTTTCTTCTTTAACATGAAATGTTTTTCCCTTCCTCCAGGGCTGGAATGTCCTCAATGCTTTTTAAAATTAAAAATGTTCTGTTTAAAAATGCAAATGTTTTAAACACCCAGATTGCAGTTCTTCAACACATTCCTGGAAGTAAGGCTGGATTTAACAACAAGTAATTAGATATAGGATTGTACTGTGAAAGTCCTAAGTGAATCTCTTGTTTACCTACTACTATTAAAATACTGACAAATTCATGATTACTTGTAGATACGTATGCTCATGAGTTTGGAAGGGGGAGGCAAGCTTCATATTTTTTCTTACTACCTTCCTGCATATTTGCAATTTGTTCCTTACTATTCAGGAAGTATAAAGGAAGTATACTGAAGCACCTAAGGCTTCAATTCTCCAATTATGAAAGTTGTGTAGCTGAGATGTTTAGTGATTTGCCAACAGTCTGTAGACAAGACACAATTACTTGGAAGTTCCCTTGCCATAGTTCCTTTAAATGACAAAGAGCACTATTGTTCAACTTCTATTCATCCAATATACAAGAAAGCTTTTTCACAGAGGGCTGAACTTTTTATTGTCTAAAAACACATCAGCCCATGTTCACATATTGTATATTGGGCCTTGTCCTTTTTCACAAGCCTGAGTCTTACTTCTAAGATTTTAAAATGAGCTCCTTTTAAGAAATAAACTTTCCATGATATTAAGTTGCTCCATCTCAAAATCATCCCAGATGTTATCATTTGACTAGCTGACATCATTACTGTACCAACAGACTTTGCAGCTTCTGTATTCTCTTTGGGATAATGCTAGCTTGACAGTGGTGGCTACACCAAGCACAAGGAACAGTTAGTCCTACAGAAAGAGGCAATTGGAAACAATGCCAACTAACACGCATGTGGTCCAATTGTTTGGGGTGGAGTTAATATTATTGAGATGCTCTGCCCAGTTCCTCAGTAAAGGCATTCCATGTCCCTTGCCATGTGTGAAACAACAAGGATTAGCTTAATGCCACCAGTCATTACCACATAGAAGAAAAGGAAAACATTCCCATTCCTCTGGAGAAAATAGGGCACAATATTTGCTTTTTTGCAAACAGCAGAATTAGTGTTCATAAAGACCTTTGTATCCTTAGAGAACAAATGTCTTTTGTAAAGAAGTCTTAGGATTTGCTGCTTATTCATTCTCAATCCAGGTATGTAAAATAAACAGAAACATTCTCTTCTCTAAGGTCATGGCAGTTTTCAACTGTCCAGATCCTGGTTCCTCTTCACTTCATGCCTATTAGTCTTTCCAGTAATATCTGACTGGATTCAGTTGTTCTTTGTTGATACCATAAGTGAAGCCCTGCAAAGTAACAACAACAACAACAACTGCCAAGTGGAGAGCTTATTTCTGTTCAGTGCTCCAGCTGTGCCATGTCATGCCATTCCTTTGCCACTTGCTTTCTCTCTCAATTCCTTCCATCTCTCTTCAGCTGTCACTTAGCAGTCCATAATCACTGAGAATGCTCAGTCCTCAATGGGCTGGTTTGTTCAGTTTTCTCTCCATTCACAAGGCACTATTTGATTTCTTGACCAACTAATGTGGTGCAGTGGTGTGAATGTTGGACTAAGGCCATTTCTGCACTAGCCTGTTATACAGCTATTATTCCACTTTCAACATCCTATGGAATCCTGGGGGTTGCAGTTTAGGGAGGTGCATTTTGAATTCTCAGCCAGAGAGCTCTTTGACCTCAGTAAACTACAAACCCCAGAATTCCACAAGAGGTTGAAAGTGGAATAATAGCGCTATAACAGGCTAGTGCGGAAATGGCCAAAGACTCTGGGGGACCAGGGACCAATTCCTGTTGAGCCAGGGAAATCCACTGGTTGACTTTGGGCAACTCACACGCTCTCAGTCTCAGAGGAAGGCCATGGCATCCTTTCTGAAGAAATCTTGGCAAGAAGAATGTGTCATAAGTTTGCCTTAGGATTACCATAATATGGAAACAATTTGAGGGTACATAATAAGAATAAATTTGATTTCTCCACGGATGTCTATCTGGGCACATTTTCAAATTCCATTTCATTGTGAACCAGGAAGTAACCTGTCCGGATAATATTCTTTCTAACTTTTTAAAACATCTTTGTGTCACCTACTCTCTCCTTCTTTCCAGCCTCTCCCATCCAACCAATTATCGTTGTGTTGTTGGCTTTTACCATCAAGTTTACTTTGACTTTTGGCAACACTCTAAATGAAATACCTCCAACAATCCCCATCAGCAGCAGCCCTGCTTAGATCTTACAAACTTAAAGCCATGACTTCCTTAACTGAATTAATCCATTGTGTTCTTAAAGGAAATAATCCTGACTTGTTTCCTTTAATAACACTGTGGTTTACTTGAATTAATCCATCCTCTTTTCCTACTGCTTTCCACTTTATCAAGCATTATTATCTTCTCAATGATGAGCATTCAAGATGTGTCCAAAGTACAAAAGCCTTGGTTAAGTAATTTTCTTCTAGTGAGAGGTCCTGCTTGATTTGCTCCAGGATCCATTTACTTGTCTTTTTGGCAGTCTATAGAATCTGTAGAGCTATTCTCCAGTGCCACCTTTCCATGGAGTTTATTTTCTTCTTGACAGCTTTCTTCACTGTCCAGCTTTCACATCCATACACAGAAAATGGAAATTCTATGGCACAGATGATCCCCACTTTGATATCCAGTTCTCTGTCTTTACACTGGAGGATCTTATCTAGTTCCTACATAGCTTTCCTTGCAAATCTTAGTTTGCAGGAACTGCACCATGAAGGGGAAGATAGATTTAAAAGGTGTCAGAGTGTTACCCTAAAAGGTGGGGGACCTTGAGGTCCACCAGCAATGCCAGTGTCTCATTAGGATTTGAGGAACTATTAGCTCAAATGAAGGTAACGGCAAGATCTTTTCACTTGTGTATACCAGTACTAACTGTAGAGAGGACTCCAGTTAAAAGTTTAAAAGAGTATTTTAATAGAAATTAGCAAACACACAAGAAATCAGATACTCTCAAGAACCATGCAACACTATCAAAAAATGAGGCAAGAAAAGTTGAATAGAGAGAAATTGAGTGGAATGGATAATATCCTGAAACAGAAGATCAAAGTGGAATGGTTCAAAAAGAATTTGAGGGTAGCTTGGAAGAATGGGAGTCTGCAGAATGTGCAGCCTGATACCTAACATGCTACAAATTACTGAGGTTGGAGCTAGAGTTTTTATACCCTATTTACTGCCCTGAAGGAGAGTACGAAGATAAAACTGTAATGGTTTTCCCTCGAAACTGACAAAGGAGCCTGGAACAGGCTGACTGCCTTAACTTTAGATGACAAAACCTTGATGGGAGTCCTAACAATCTCTTAATGTTTTGTTTGGGTAGTGTGGCAAGGTCTCTGAAGGATATGCTCAAAGTAGGGATCCTGATTGCTTCACTTGGGCAGTTTCACCTGCTGTTGTTTTCAGGAGTGCTCAGAACTTAACAGTTTTTGAAAGGATTATCCCAAACTCGTCAACATTGGGTTTTCCTGCCTAATCCTGTCTGAACTTATGACTTGATCTTGTCTGAGGTCATCTTGACCTGGCTTACTTACAGCAAGTGCACTTTCAAGCATGTGTTTCAGCCATGAACTATGTCCAGTTATGAAAATTGCATATCCAGCAGAGTAGAGGAGTAGGGTGTGGTAACAAGAGGTTATGTCTCCTTGGTCCCTTTGAGTTTGTGAGAAGCTAGGGAGTACTATTGGTTGGACCAATGCAAGGACAAGGAGGGGAAGGCACCCAAGGTCTTCCATGGTAAAAGATGGACTTTGAGAAAGAGAATTAGCTAGTGATATTTTCTGGCCAAAATCCCAGATTCTGGAGGTCTTCAGGTGATTTCAGCTAAAAGAGGGAAAGCCTAGGCTATGCAGTGACTTCAGCAGGAGCAGGCAGGCAGTTCAAGCTCTTAGGTCAAGTACACTTCACCCCAGAACAACTACTTTTGAATTTGGAATCTCAGACAGGTAAGAATCATGACAGCAGGACATTTTCTAAAACAAAGAGACTTCTTACAGACAAAGTGTGCCTGCTTGGACTTCCTAAGAGTCATTACCCATTACTTGGTTTAACAAAAGGTAGTAATGTTTCAGAAAAGCATCCATTTAAGAAAGACATTACAGAAGCCTTAACATTATTATCCTTGCCCCAACAATGATATTTCCTATCCATGTCATTTCCTGTCTGTAATGTATTGTTAGACAAGTACAGGGCCGCATGCTGGGACAAACAGAACATTGTTGAGGGGAACACTATTCAGTTGTGTCCCAATAGTTTAAGCAGTAATCTTGAAACACATAGGCTGGACTACAGGTTAGGACATCTGAATGCATATGTGTCCCTTACATGTGTGGATCTCATATTTTGGCACTGGTATTCACATCTTCTCTGTATAGCACCCCAAGCCCTCTCCCAACTTCTTGAGTGCCCGGAAGCCATCTTGTACAGGCATTCGCTTCTGCAACATGAACAGGCAGGATTGGAGAAGCAATCTGGCAATCCCGCTCCCAAGCCTGATACACAGTGATTACAGAAGTACTGAGAACTCTGGAGAACCCCTGTGAAGCTCAACACCGATGTCATTCTTGTGGGTCAGGGCTATGGAGGGGTAGGCAGACTTTTTCCAGTGTTGTTGCAGCATGGAAGGTCTGTATGATGCAGTTTCTAGGCTTTAAAGTAAGGCCATTTCCACACTAGCTTGTTATAGTGCTATTATTCCACTTTCAACATGCTATGGAATCCTGGGCTCAAATCCCTAGACTGCAAACCCCAGGATTCCATAGGCTGTTGAAAGTGGAATAATAGCAATATAACGGTCTAGTGTGGAAAAGGCCTAAGTCAGGGGCCCTTTCCGCACCTTACCTTTTTTGGGCACTGGAGTGTGGGGATTGCGCGAGAAGCCTTCAGCAAGAGGTTCTTGTGTCTCCGCTGCTTCAGCTCCACATAAGCTGCCTGTTCCTGAGCAGGCAGCGCGAGAGCCCCACTTCTTCCTTCCGCAGCACAGCCTGGGAGTTTCCCAAGCTGTTCCGGGGCAGGAAGCACGACTGCTGCGGTTCCGGAGGCTCCGCACGCACAGTAAGTGCACGTAGGGCCTTGGAGCAATGCGCGATCATGCACCATTTTCAGCTGAAAGCCAAAAATGAAAACGTGTGCAAGCAGAGCATGTCCTACCCTGGAGAGTTGCGCGATTGTGAGTACTTTCTGCGGATCGCTCCTCACAATTGTGTGATGCTCAAGGGGCCCTTTTGCATGGCAAATGCCATGCAAAAAGGGCCAGCGAGTGGTATATAGATCAGGATAGCATAAAATCTGCATATTGATCTTTACACTACTCTAAGAAGAAGTTGAATTAAGGGGTTAGTATTGGAATTAATGGAATTCAGTATATGTGCTAACTATAAGATTTGAACAAAGGCTTTTTCTGCTAACCTTTGCTCTTCTAGGCCAGAGAGCCAAAAGGTTCCATTTTAGAATGCACAGCTGTACATCTTGGCAGGTGTGTTATACAGATCTATCTGTCTTCTAACAGCGTGTTCCCTTGTTGCTTATTTTAATTTCACTTTGAGTTCTTCAATCTTGCGGAAGAGGTCTCTTGTTTTACCTTATTGTCTATTTCTCTGCATTGATAATTATCATAATTCTCTTTGTCATTATGCACTACAGCTGAATAATTGCAATCAGGGTTCTAACCCTGTTTCTGTCCTGTTTCTGACCTTCTTCTTCTGCTTCTTGTCTGACTTTAACTGTTTCAAGAATTTCATCAAGGCAGTAAAACTTTTTTTTCCTTTTGACTTTACATTGTTTCATTGCTTGAGTTCTTTCCTGATAATGTTCCTAATTTCCATCCACAGTTCTTCTTTTTACCATTAAGTTAAGTTTAGTAGAGCAAATCTGTTCTTCATAGCATATTCCCATTGTATAGAAGTGTTTTAATATAATATTTTAGGCACAACGTTCACTTAGTGCATCTCTTTGCCACTTTGCTTTGTTCTTATGTGATCCTATTTTACATTCCTCAATCATGCATGCTACTGAGTTCTTATGGGGCTGTTTTGCTCTTTAGCCTCCCTCCTCCAATTTCATTGCATATCTGCAACCTTGGGTGATATGTCTCTCTTGGGTGCTGTTGGTAATACAGTTTTGGATCCAATTAGAAACAGAGTGAATCTAAAATGATTGCATAGTTATGCAGGACTGTAGTGATGAGAACATTCACATTATGAATTCTGCTGTCCCCATGATATTTTTCTTCAGTCCCCAAATTTCTAACATTGCAGAATAAGACATCAGTCACTCACAGAACTCTTATTTGCTGTGTTTGCATCCCCTTAGCATCTGTGTCTGCCATTTTTCTTTGGACACCTAAACCATATTTCTTAATGCTCAACTAAATGTTTAAGTTACTGTGATTCTAGAGAACTGAAGAAAAATTTCACTGGAGAGGGAGGAAATCCTTTCATTTCACTCCAACTCATAGCCAGACCCCGTAGCTATGTATCTTTCAATGATTTGGGGTGGCCTGATGAGAAAATACAAGGTGAAGTTTGTAATCCCAGATCTGGAATTCTAGATCTAGATTCCACAAAGGATTTATGCCACTGAAACTTTAAAAATCTCAACTCTTACTCTAACTGGCCACATTCAGAATGTGAAAAAAAATTGGTTTTGTAGGAATTGTGGGTATAATAATAGATTGGGTTTATTTAGCATTATTAGTGGGTTTCAAATATGTTTAAAATAAAACATAATAAATAATATTTAAAATAATCAAAAACATACATGGCATATATCAGAATTATAATAGAATTCATGTTGTTTGTTAATGGTAAACATGTGAATTGCTACAAATAAAGAGGAAAGTCATAGCTTGCACTAATTCTTGAATGGTTCAAAAGAGACAGGCTTTTCCTTTGTTAAGAAAACTAACATCCTTTATTAAAATCTATCATAGTAAATCACTGTAAACAATTATGAAAAACAAGACTTGTTTGTTGCAATTGGAAACTGCTGTTTACTCCAAACCACAAATAAAAGCTTTTAAGCTCCGCTCCTCACATATGAAGGAGAGAAGAAGAGTAGGGAAGAACATTGGATTCTACTAGTTCTATTATTTTGGGGCCAGAAGGATACAGACAGTGAGGCCCTTTCCACAGCTTACCTTTTTCTCGGCTCTAGGGTGGGGGGATCGTGCAAGCAGCCTCCAGAGAGAGGCTCTCGTGTCTCCGCTGCTTCAGCTCCACACAAGCTTCCTCCTCCCAAGCAGGCAGCGCAAGAGCCCTGCCTCTTCCTTCCACAGTGCAGCCTGGGAGTTTCCCAGGCTGCGCTGGGACAGGAAGCATGACCGCCGTGGCTCCAGAGGCTCCGCATGCATGACAAGTGAGTGCGGGGCCCTGGAGCAATGTGCGATTGCTCACCATTTTCAGCTGAAAGTCGAAAATGAAAAAGTGCATGAGTGGCGCCTGCCCTACCCTGGAACATCGCACGATTGTGAGTGCATCATGCAGATCGCTCCTCACAATCGTGCAGTGCTCTAGGTGCCCTTTCGCATGGCAAATGTCGTGTGAAAAGTGTTGTGAGAGATTCTGAGAACACTGCTACTTAGGTTATGTCCTAACAGGCTGTACAGAAGAGGATTCTAGGAACTGTAGTCTGAAAAAGTGATAGTTTCAAGTTTTGGTTAACATGTTTTGTAATGAATTCACACATCCCAGAGTCACATTTCATCAGCTTTTTTTCATAAGTAAGATGGCACAAGGAGTTAGAAGGGTAATGAAGAGAGGCTTAGAGAGGTACCTGTCCTCAGCAACCAGATAAGTGGTTCTTGTCTTTATGCAGCATGTCGCTGTAAATGGTCTCTTGAGCACCATGTTCTGATTCTACAGCTATATAGCAGTTTAAAATCTTCTGCTTGTTTGTTCAGTTCTAGTTGACCGATTATCAACTATAGTTACATACTTCTAATGTTGTTCTTTTCTATAACTTATCAGGCCACTCTGTTGTTGTTGTTGTTGTTGTTACCATCTTTATTTATGTCCTGCTTTTTTCCTCAAGAGGACTCAAAGCAGCTTACAACTTAAAAAAAAGCCAGATAGTTAAAAAAAGGTCTGTGATGTACAAAAGTTAAAACACTAATTAAACAAACAGCAATAATTAAAATAAAGTTAAAATGCATATTAAAACAACTGACAAACCAACATGAAAAAAAACAGCACCTTTCTTCAATCAAGCAGCCATCACATATTAAATGCCTGCCAAAATAAGAATGTCTATAATTGTCTCTGGAAGGAAGAGAAGGAGGGTGGAGTCAGACCTCTCTGGGAGGAGAGTTTCAGAGCCTAGGAGCAGCCACTGAGAAGGCCATCTTCTATGTTCCCACCAAATGCACCTGTGAAGGTGGTAGGACAGAGAGAGGGGCTTCTCCAGCAGATCTTAAAGCCCAGGCTGGTTTGTATTGATTGGTCAAAAAGGCAAAATTGACTTAGAAGCCTTAATGTAGAAACACGCAATGCTATCTTGGTTCCATGATCTTGTGGAGGACTGTTTCACACCAGGCAGTCTCCTTACAATGTGTGTTTTTCGCACTTTCCGCAGCTTACCTCTGTCTCAGCAGTGTGTGGTAACAACGGCAGCAGTGGCTCTCCCCTCTGCACCAGCTGCCTTGCAGGAACCAGGAAGCATGATGTCCATGCCTCTTTCTGCCACAGCACAGCTGGGTACTGTTCCAGGCTGCACTGGGGCAGGAAGAGCACCCATTGCACTTCCAGGGCCTCCTCAGTGAAGGTAAGTGCAGGCACGCCATAGGAGTGTGGCACGATTGCTGGTCATTGATGGGAAAATCTGATCAATGATTTGCACTGTGATCATGCTGTCTGGGAATGGGAGAAGGATAGGTCCAGGACGATGTCATGTGTAAGTGTCATCCCCACCCTGTCCTTCTCCTGTCCCCATGGTGGGTTGGGTATGTCACATGGAAAGGGCCTTTGTGTGTGGCTATGTGAAATCACTTCCAGCAATTTGAAGTCCACCGTTAAATCAATCATTCTGCAAGGGTGCAGTCCTATGTACAGTCGGACAACAGTAAGCCCACTAAACAAAATGGGACACATATTTCTGTGTGAAGTGCATAGGAAATCAAAACAAAACAAACCCTAGGAATAAAACAAACCAAGAAAGACAGAGAATTCTCAGTAGGAACTGGCAGGCAAATCCTTATGAATTTTGCCTACTTGCATGTATGCTTTTAACAGTAAAAACACAGTATGTAGCAAATAACCTTAGTAGTAGTAATAGTAACAACAACAGTAGCAACACAGCCAAGTAAAGCAGTTACCCAAGATCCTTTTTGTATGGCATTTTTAAAGCGCATTGGGCATGCTCCCTCCCCCGTTCAGGAGCTGCTGTACTGCACAACATTCCGGCCAACCAGGTGCTATCATGGCCACAGGTAGTACTGATGTCACTTTTTTTCATTTTCACCTGAAAGATGAAAATAACCTCCCTTTCATGCATCAGTTGCGCGACCAGAGGGCATGCGGAGCCATCATCCGGTATGCTTCCAGGAAGGACCCGGGAGTGGGTGGGGTGTGGGCAGTCCCTGCTGACCGTCGCTCACGCACCAACTCCCAGGGGATGCTCCGCCCAGCAGCAGGGCAGAAGCTGCCCCCATCTCAGCAGGAAAAACTGCAGGACATGTCACCACAAGAGGTCGCCCTGGGATTGCATTGCCACTCACACTTGAGACGACAGCAGCCCCCGTGGTCCAGCCGACTGGCAATTTTTTTAAAAAAAAAAACCAGCACTATCATTAGCATGTTAGCAGATTAGCACTGTAGCACAAAGCAGTGTGCTGTAGCACAAAGCGAGGAGCCCTCAGAGCAGAAACCTCCCCCCTGCCATTCCCATGGCCATCAGCCAAATGGCCAAACACCTCCAACCTTGCTAAACATGGTGGACACATCGGGGAGTCCAGTCAACACGCCCAACACATATGTCCCCAACGAGAAATATAGTGATCCACACGTCAGCAGGAAGAATGGACTGCACACACACAGGGTGGTGTTACCCTGATTTCTGGGGTCCCTTGGGGGAAACCTCAATGTGCTCTACGTGATGGGGAATGGAAACTAGCCAGAGCACAGGCAATAGCAATGTGGGAGGCAGGGTAACTTAACGGGGTCTTTCTACCCAGTTTTTACAGGATCAGGTCAAGCCAAAAACCAAATGAAAATGTCCAGTAAATGATTTTATTGAATAAAGGTCTCATGTACCAACGCACCCACACACACACGCACCCAAGAGCTATTAAGAAAAAAAAAGAGAGGAAATTGGAAAGGGGAGTATTGAAGGAGTACAGCTGGGGTAATACTGCACCTTTTCCTGAAGTCCTGGGTACAGAAAGGCAGTGGAGAAATGGGGCTCAGCATGGAGAGGGCTGAGGGGATTACTCAGTGGACAGAGCAACGGTCTGCTGGGATGACCGGGAGCGATCCAAAGAAATGCTCAAAAACCGGGACTATTTGTCGGGGGAAAAGTACCTGGAGGACTAATCATCTCCCGGGGAGAACAATGGGTGTTAGAGCGAGAATGAAGCTCCACAATGATAACTTCCTTTGCATGATGGGATTGCAAAGTGTTGCCAAAGTCTCAGGATCTTCGTCTGCATTTGTTTGTGGTGTGACTTCATGTAAATGGTCCTCGCCTGGTAGGGTATTTGCTCAACTTGGGGCACACATGCTAATCTTCTCAAGTCAGCATCTCGGGGCTGAGGATCCTTTGTTTATTGTGGGATTACACATCTTGAGTCTCCTGGGGCTACATGACTGGGGATTTTACTGGCCTGACCTGGTTTTCAGTCATTCGACTGTGACTGCCTATCTACTCATCCAGGCGACCTCTCAGGCACACAGAATCATATTTAATATCGAATTGTAGACCCTGGGATAGGGTTTCTCCATCAGAGTAACAGTGGGTAACACCTGGCTGGGAAGCACGGTGTGTGAAAGGCACCCTGGGGACTTAGCAGTCCACAGGGTGGAAGGAATGCCATATTGTGTGGGATGTGGCAGCTGAAAAGGCCACTGTGAGTCTGTGAGTCTGGACAGGACCCACGCGACTGTACCGTACACACCTAGGAATGTAGTGGCACCACTTCATTCTGCCGTGGGGACACCTCACTGGGATATTATGTGCAGTTCGGGGGCATCAGAAAGCAAGAACGATAGTGTACACACTGGAATGCGCCCAGAGCTGGGAGACAGAATCATAGAATCATAGAATCATAGAAATTCAGAGTTGGAAGAGACCACACAGGCCATTCAGTCCAACCCCCTGCCATGCAGGAACACCCTCAAATCAATCCCGACAGATGGCCATCAAGCCTCTGCTTAAAAACCTCCAAGGAAGGAGCCTCCACTACTCTCTGAGGCAGAAAGGATGAAAGGCCCAGAAAACCATGGACCCCTGCAAGGAAAGCCTCAGGAAGCCTGGGGCATCTAGCCTGATGGAAACCAGGTTGACAGCAGACAGGAGAGCCATGCTGTCAGATCTGAGGGGACATCATGGTAAACATGGAGCTACCCTTTTCCTGCTGCTGCTGCAGAGACATGGACGTGGCACAATAGGGCCAAATGTCAGGTAAACAGATTGCACCCAAAAATCAGGGAGAATCCCTGAAGCGTGCACCCTTCTGACGGTGCAATGTGCTGCCTCCCAATGTGGGGGGCTCACCTCTCTTCCTGAGAGGTGTGCAAACAGAGGCTGGATGGCCCTCCATCAGGAGTCTTCCTGCATGGCAGGTGTTGGACTCCATGGCCATTGTGGACCCTCCCAGCTCTAGGATGCTAAAATCCCGTGACTCCATGATTTCAGCCCACCCTCCCCAGCCCACCAGATAGCAGCAGATTGGTGGAATCTTCCCCGTTGGTTGAGACAGCAGCAGTGATGGAGCTGGCTGCTTGGGTGGAGATGGCGGTGGCTGCCACCTGGGTGGCTCCCCTGCTCGCCACTGGTGCCGTGCCCTCCAGGCCTGGACAGCAGTGATGTTCTTCATATAGAGCTGCATGGCCTGTGTTCCAAGGAGCTCCATCTGCTCAGGCTCCATCATGGGTCATGGGAGTGGTGGAGACATCTACACCTTGAGCTGGATCACAGCTGCGATCAGTCCTGTCAGTCCCTGCCTTTTCTGGAGCAGCCTGTTATGGGCGGGCTCCTGCTGCCGACCTGCCCTTGAGGCTGACGTGAGTGCCTGTTGGCAGGATTCATCGATCTAATGTTACCACAATAGCCAGCAAAAAATAATAGTAATAATTTTAAAAAAAACCTATCAGGGGTGGTGGGACGGGGACAGGGCGGGACCTGGGTGTGGCCCAGGATGCCAACATGTGGGAAATGCACCAGGCAGGGACCAGTGCTCTCTCGCGAATGTGCGGACTGCAAAGGGCTCTCTAATGGGCCTCCTGCGATATTAGCAATAACATGATGGCTCCAGTTCATCGCGCTATCAAGGTAAGGTACAGAAAGGGCCCAAGTGGTTAACCTGTATCCTATGCATGGTTAACTCAGAAGTAATTCACACTGGCTACAACCCAATATCCCTCTGGTGTAGTATAAATAACAAGATACGCTTTGTGATCACTACACAGTTCCCATGCAAAGTAGCAACATTGTCAACATGAATGAATGATTAGGTGCCATTGTGCAATGCACAACAGGTGATGCAAAACCACAATGCAAGTACAGTAGGTCCCCCATATCTGTGGGGGATATTCCCAGATTTACCATGAATGGTGGAAAACATGGATAATGCCAAATGCTATATTTTGATCCTTGGGCTGGGTGAGGCAACCACGGATACCCATTGAGTGACTTTGGGCAAGTCACATTCTCTCAGCCTCAGAGGAAGGCAAAAGCAAACCCCCTCTGAACAAAACTTGCCAAAAAAAAAACAAAAAACGTGTAATAGGGTCACCTTAGGGTCACTCTAAGTTGGAAACAACTTGAAGGTACACAACTACAATCACAAGGCACAGTGTACAACCATATATAGGATGCATGACTAAAATGCGCAATATAGGATATACAACCACCACACATAATGTGCAATTTGCAACTTGCAAAGACAAGGCACAGATGAGCATGCTGTCTGCGCAACTCTGCTTCAGCCACTCTAAGCAGAGTATGTCCACATGCATAGTGTGACCTGCACGTGCATATTTCACTACAAGGATGCCAGCCGTTATGTATCTTCAGTTTGATTTGCTCCCATTCATGCATACACAAAATTGAAACCTACATGATCTCCATCCAGTTCTTGGGAGAGTTTAGAACAGGAAAATGGCAGAAGAGAAAAGAATTAAGTCCCTATCTCCCAGTATGTTTATCTCTCCACTCCAAAATGCAGGGGCACAGTTCTCACCAGGGATCTCATGTTCTGTTCAGTTTGGCCAAGTCATGTGCTGCGTTAATATAGCCTACTACTGTGCTATAATGGAAACAAGGGCTATTGAAGTAAGACTGCAGCAAACAATGAGTTAAGCAAGTGCAAAAATTACAACATGAGCTGCTAATTTTCCTGAGGAATTTAACCAGTGGTTTTCAAACAAATCCAGTCAAGTTTTCTCTTGTGTTGGAAATATTTCTGCATCATTTCACATTAGAATGTGAAGTGCAATCTGTGACGACCACTAACCGAAGCCCAGGCAATAGGGTAATGATTCAAAAACAACTGAACTAACAAAACTCGCCATCATAATTGTGAAATTTTGCAAACTGTGCATTCTTTGGAAATTAGGAAATTTGATGTTTAGTGCTAAATTCATGCCAGCCCTTTAATCATACTATTTACATGGAGTCTCTGAGAGCCAGAAAAAGTTCAGGTTTTGTCTGTTTGATGAAGAAACAGAAACTCCACATAAAACAAGGGAATTATTTGCAGCAAACACTTACTGCACTTCACAAGGTACTTTAGGTTTTTAACTTTGATTCTATTGTTTCATCTTTCCTCCTGTTTTACTGCACAGGCCTTCATTATCCATTCCAGTCATAAAGATAATCAGAGAGTGGAAACTTAGAAGACATTGGCACATTGAGTTAAATAACTAATGTAACCAGGCTGTACACCCCCACACTGTGATTGCTGAATACATGCGATGCAAAAGTAGGTAAGACAGGACCTCAGGGCATGACCAGGTCATAAGTCAAGGAAACTCTGGTGTCAATGAGCTTGCAAATGTTCCTCAATGACTCAAATGTTAGAAACAATAGCATCTGAAACTGCATCCACAGAGCAACTGATTGCTTCAATCCGCTTCCCCTTCCCACTGAAATTATTTGTTTCCTTACCTGCTCAGCCATTAAAGAGCTATCACAATTCACACCAGCCCTTTGTCACCTAATGCTATAAGGCCACTAGCTCATTCCGGACCCCATTGTCTACCCTGCCAGAGTGCCATTAACTCCTTCCCTCTCAGGGTGAAAAAAGAGTACTTAGACCCTGCTTCTGAGCCAGACAATTTGTACCATAGTATGCTGGGAAGAGGCTGTCATTCTGCTGCTCCAATTCCCATTCAGATCCTACCCTCAGACTGTTAGTCTGGACCACATTGCTTCGTCTCTTCTCTGCAGGAGAGGCAAATATCAGCTAACTCTCCCTAAATTCTCACTGTCCAATTTTTCTTCCCTTTCCTCATGTGATTATGAGACTGCTTGGATCTTGTGTGTGTGTGATTGTTAATTCACCCAATAAAACAAAACATTCTTGGATCTCTGGCTGGTGTCCCTGGATTAGTAGTGGTATACACAGGTATAAAAGATCCTGCTAGCCCCACCTTTTGAGCTAATATTCCCCACTGTTACATGGAGGCACTGGCATTGTGGGTGGACCTCTGAGTCATCCACCTTTTGGGATAACATGGACATGCTAAAAAGACCCCTCTGGTTTAATTGCACTTCCATTGACTTATGGCAACTCTAAGGCAAATCTATCACAGGGTTTTCTTGGCAAGATTTGTTCAGAGGGGCTTTGCCTTTATCTCCCTCAATTTTTTTCTGTGGGATAAAAATATAATTGATTTATTAGATATTGCAATATTTCCTATGAAATATATTTCTGGTATGTTGATTACAGAAAAGAGACTGGTTTGGATCCATATTTGGTCATACATAATGAAGAGCAATTGAAAGAAATTAGACTTACACCTGTCATAATATAAGTTCCTTTAAGTTCAATGGGTCAGTTTTAAGTATGACTAAATCTGGATCTAGGCCATCAACACTGCAATCCAATACATAGCTAGTAAACATATGCCCCCTTGAATGCAGTGGGATATGAATGATTGAATGTAATTATAAGGCAGCACAATTACTAAATTATTAAGATATGATAGGAAGTACCTCTTTTCAAGTCCTCCTTTCAGGCTAAAAATAGTTTCTTGATGAAAATATTGACTTCAAAAGCTTCTAGCTTTCTGATAAAATAGAAAAAGCTAAGTAGGCAAATTTGATCAGCAGTTTACTTTTTCTTTTTGTATATTGATATAGAAATGAGCCTTCTCCTTCCATCACATCTCTTATAAAAACATTACATTAGTCTTACAACATCTATTTATTTCTGGCTACAAGTCAGAAAAAAGAGTGCCCTTCTTTAGAAATTACCCCTCCCTGTGAATTGAAATTATGTTGTAATCTTTTCTGGCTCCACCTCAGGACTGTTTGCCTTCTGAGGTAAAATGACGACCTTCTGGAAGGTCCAGAAGCTGAGCTTTCAGGGCAGCCACCCAGAGACTGTGATACAGTACAGGTTTTACAGTCATAAGGAAAAAAACTGTAAACAGAGCTGGCTTTATACAGCTGCAAAACACATGGTGGTCCAGGTTCCCTCCTCCCATGAGGTAATCTTAGCCCATTGTGCAAAATACTCTGAAATGTTTAAGCACACAAGTAGAAGACAGAAACATCAGCCCATTTGGGATAGTTTCCCCTGCAATCAGTAACAATAAGCTTTGTGATGCCATACAACAACAGGCATTTTATGAAATGAACTGATAAAATAAATACTGAGGTGGTTTAGTGAGATGCTTTCTTTTTCTTTTTGGTAAAAAAGGAGTAATGTAGAAACAGATTGCAAGGTAAAAACAGATTGCAGGGGATGCATTCTGATAAACATACCTAAGAGACCCCTGGCAGATCTAGGGTCCCTCTAAGAGGACTGTTAAACAGTGTTCTTCAGGAGCCAGTGTAGCTTAGGCAAGCTACAAATCTGCTTTTGACTGCCCAATTGATAGTGTTCCAATATAAGCATCAAGATTTTTGTTCAAAAAATTCTGGTTGTATATGCATAATCATATACTGCCAGTACGATTTTTATACACTGTTGGAGGAAGACTGGCAGGAATCCACTTATATGGTCCCCAAGAAGACTGAAGACCTATTCTTCTAACAAAAGCTGTGGGGAGTTCCACCCCAACAAGCATCTCCCATCATTTGTAGGGAGGATGTGCGTGCCATGGGGTTTCCTGAAAAAAAGATACACTACCCGGCACAGAACATGGTGCTGGCAGAGAGTGAGTAGAGCTGGCAAAAGAGCACTCCTGTTAATGAGGGAGTCCATGTCTACACTAAATGAAATTACTACTTTTCAGGGTGGGGTGGGGGTTCTAGTTAATCTGAGGGAAGAAGGCTTTGTCAGATTTTGGCCCATACTGATGAACAATCATATACATAGAGCGATTTTTGTAGCAGCGACATCCATAGCTCTCACAAGTGCTGTCAAGAACTAGGTTTCTAATAGCCAGCAAGTAGTATTTGTTTCCAGGTAGTTTTTCCCAAACCAAGTGTGCACTGAACAGTAGGACAATTATAGAGAAATAGTTAGCTAAACAATCTGAAGGGTCTACCTAAAACATTTATTATGTGGGATGCTTCCATACAATTTTGACACCATTCCTTCCTATGTGTCTCTATGTCACCCCTTCCATATCCTATGTCGTGGAATTTCCTGTCCCATTCTCATTGTTCTTTTCTCTCCTCTTTTATCTTCCAGGCTATTGAGTTACATGCTTCTTTGACCAGGCTCTATTTTTTCCCTGTGATAGATAGGTTGAGATATAGCAGCACTGAGGATTGATGAGGCTCTGGGAATCCTAAAATGTTAAGTTATTGCTGTGATACTTACCATCACATTGTATGTGGTTTGAACTGACAGCAAGTTGGAGAGACTTCAGACAACTAAAATGATTAAAGTACTGGTGAAGGGATGAAGAAAAATGGAGAGAATGGATTACATATTGTTCAGCTGGGAAAGCAGAAAGTGGGCTATAGGAATTCCCTCCGAGCATTAGAGAGAAACAAAAAGGCAAAAGGAACGGTTTAAGGTGATCCCAGAGAAGGGAAACAAGGTGAAAGTATGATCAGAGGAGGCAAAAAGCATGAAGGCATTTAGGAAACATTTTCTCACAACTTGACCAACCTTGTAGAACAGAGTTGCATTTTTGTGGTATGGTAGAAGATCTACCAGTCCATTAAAATTCAATGAAATGAACTGTAGGAACAGCTCTGGTACACTGACAAGGCATACAAAAGATGATCAAAATCCATACCGTATGTATTTGGAAACTCCTGTCTCTAATAAAAGGATCAAATGCTCAATATCATTCATGCATAACATGGGAGGCTTGGCTTCTGCATGTGTGCACATGTACATATGTACAACTAGCTGCCTGTCCAAAAATGTTTTATTTATCCGTGGGCAGCATGAGGCTGAATTCTTGCTGAGTTTGAGTACCAACTCAAACTGGGTGGCTTTGCATAACATTTTGTAAGATGTCCAGGAGGGCGGAGGGGGGGACAATCATAATGGAAGATGCCAGATTCTGTGCTGAATATAATTGCAACATCAGTATACAAAGTTTCACTCATGATAACAAACACTTTTTTTCTTGTCATTCCCATGAAGGAGATGATTATAAGACAAAGTGAGATGGGCTGGCCTGGGTCTGTGATTTTTGACTTTGTGTGTGAAAATAGTTACATTTCAACAAGACACAGAGCACACTGAAACAAAGAGCAAATATTTCCATATGTTATTGTAATATCATTGAATAACACAGCATAAATATGGATTTGTACTACTTATAGTCTGTGAGCAATGCTTGAATTTAACATCCCGTCACCCACTGTATCCTCCAATGCCCCCAATGATTATTTCATTACTGTACAACCAGATGTTCAATGCTGTTGTTTTTTTAAGAGCTATGTGCAAATGGCTTCTCAAAATTATTGAACCCATTGGTGCACAGAAAAATTGTGGACCCTATTTTGCTGATTTTTTTCCTATGGAAATAGACATCATCCAACCATTTTCGTGTGTGTGTGTAATTGTAAACAGTGAGACTAGCACTGGTCCTTGCAGCAAATGGGAAAATGTTCCAATCCCAACAACATTCTGTCAGAGTAAAATAGTGGGTGACACCCCCAAATGGGGAATATTTGGAGAATATTCAGGAAAGTTTTTTTTTCTTTGAAACAGGTAAGGGAAAAAGAAAAGAAAAAACTCCTCTGAGTAAGACATGAATTTTTTACTCTTTCCTTCATCTATTCTGTATTTTGATCTGTTAAATAGTAAAGTAAGCATCTGTATGCCCTTTTCTATGCAAAACTGTATGGATTGGTTGGGTTCTACAGTTTTAAAAATGATGACTTTTAACTTTCTTGACAGTGTGCTGTACGCTTCATGATACACTTATCTGGGAAAAAGTGCATATGAGTGTGAAGGAGTCTTTGCTGGACTCTCTCTAATTGGGAAAAAAAAAAACCCTTCTACCTTGGTTAAGGGATGGCCCTCAGCACTGGACAGCAGTTGTATCTTGCATCTTTTCTATACTTTCCCAGAATTTGCTACATATTCCTCTTGATCCACTCCTAGCCCCCCCTCGCATTACTAATTAATTACCATATGCAAAGAAATAATGACTAGTGTTTTGCCCTTTTCTTTGATACTGGCAGTGACCCTAAACTAAATTAATTCCTGCTGTAGCTTCTGTGATTTTAACAGATTGAAAGCAGACTTTTGATTTCTTCTAACATTTATCCAGAGCTGTCTGATTACCAGAAGTAATTATCTAGTGGTCAAATAAGCAGACCAGAATGGAGAGATTATAATCTGAATTTAGTGCTGACTCATGGCTCTGCATTCTGAGTGAAAGCATTTGGGGAGACAGCTTACTGTGAAAGTTCCTTTCCACAAGCTCCCTTGAAGTGAATGGGAATGGAGTGAGATGGGGGGCAGGGAGAGAGAAAAAACAGTGCTCTTCATTGGAGTCCCAGAAAGGAGGAAGCTTTGCTACTGGTCTGGATTTAAATATGTTTGTGTAATTCTATTTATTACAGTCCTATATAAACTCAGTGCAAATGGGAAAGGATCAGTTTTGGTTACAATGCTTTTTTAAGGCCATAAACAGGGGGACAGAGTGAAGCTGTAACATCTCAGATTCGACACAATAGAAATGGGAAGTTCCCACCAAAACACTGATTGTTTCAGTCCTGCTTCCTTGCCCTGGATATTTCCCTGCATTGTTCCCTTTCCTGCCCACAATTATAGAGCTATTATGACAGCATTAACTCTTTGTCACCTAATGCTAAGACCATTAGCTCCATCCAGACCCTACTACGCATGTGGCAACCTGCATTGTTTGCTTGGCCAGAAAGCCATTCACTTGTGTCCTCAAGGTAGATTCTGGGTATAGAACCCCTCTGATTTGAACAGTTTGATGCAGTATCTTGCTTGCTGAACACCATGGTGTTGCTCTGATTTCCAACCAAGTACTGTCGTTAGGCACAAGTGTTACCGTAGTTTCTAGCCCAGACTTGTGGGATATCAGATATCATTTGATATCAATAATTTGGCCTTCTTCATCCATTCCTCTCCATGTGCTTGCGAGGCCCCTGGGCAAGCACGCACACAGGCATGGCCAAAAATAGCTGAACCATTCAAAACCGATCCGGGCAGGCCAGTAATAGCCAGACTGCCGCTTTAGGAGACCTCAAGACTGTATGCACGCTGTTTAGAAAGGACTCCCTGCCCCAAGCAGGTGGCTTGATGAACCAAATAGTCAACGGTCAAGCACTCCGCGTTTGCATACTGTCTACTCTATTGACAACGCTGTCATAATTCAATCATGTAAAATACTGACCTTTCGGAGGCTTTGTCTCTAGCCTGAAACCCATTGTTATCCCCGGGAACGGACTAGCCTATGGGCACATTTTCCCCTATAAGACCCCCTGATTTTGAGCGTTTCTTTGGATTGCTCCTGGCTTCCATCCTGCCTTGCTGTCATTTCGTTCGGTGAGCCTTCCCCTCAGCTCCTCATGCTGAGAATCTTCACTCCTACGGACTTTTCTTCAGACTACCCAGGCTTCAGGACAGGTGTAGTATTTCCTATGCAAAACCTCCCTCTATCCAACTCCTACCTTTATTTCAATAGGTCTGTGTGAGAGTGTAGTTACATACATGTGTTTGACTGTGTTGTACATCAATAAAGAAAACAATTATTATTTACTTCTGTTTGCTCCTTGACTCGGCCTGGCCCCGTAGACATTGGGTTCAAGATCTCGCTAGGTTGCCCTGCTTCTTGTATTGCTAGTGGTGTTCTTGCTAATTCCCATTCCCAATTGTGAGCACATTGAGGTGTCCCTCCCGAGACCCCAGAAATCAGGGTAACACAAGTCTAAACCACAATGCTTTTTTCTTTGCTGCTCTCTGGATTGGTAATTTCCTTTTGAACTGTGACCACATAGCTAGCTGAGCACAGGATGTAAGAAAACTCCTGCTCATGGCAGATTTCCCTCATGCCAATATTGTGGAGTGTCCTTCAATGGAACTTGTGATTTTATGTGAAAAGCACAGTTACTTGATGTACTTGTTGTATACAACATGTTTATTTCAATGGGATTTATGCCAGATTGTGTTTTATTGTCCTCTTGCATGTTTTTGTTTTAAATACATTTCTGTTTCTTTAACTAGCAGGGAAATGGGTTGAAATCTTGGCTGCTTTATGGATCAGAAGCAAAGCCAGTACTGGAAAAAGTGTTGATTTGTCAGTCTCAATTGCCCTTCCCATGACAGAGGCCCTTTCTGTACCATATCTCAATAGTGTGTTGTTCCATTACAATCCCAGCATTGCCATTTTTGTGATAGTATCGGGTTAGGAATGCTCTCTACATTTTGCTTTAAGCGAATGAGTAGCGTCCTTGCCACCTGTGTTCCCTCTGCACTACAGAAGCATTGACCAGTCCTTCTCCCCATCTTGACCCACCCCAGAGCTCCTGATTAGTCAGGGAGGGGTTGGGTTTGTTTTTTTTTGGAAGCCATACTAGCACAGCCACGTTGTAACAGCATGATACATCAATATATTATTGCACTTTTGTGCTATAATGTTTAAAAATATATTTAGAAAAATAAGTTTTAAGTCAAAGGAGAAATTTAAAATAAACGTGGAGAGGTGATAGATTTCAAAGTCACCATGCCATGTGAGTAGCTGAAGGAAGGACAAGCTAGGCACACCCCACCCACTTCTGGATTTTTGACAACAGGAAGTAGTGTCAAGTGCTATTATGGAATCACACTGACCCAGGTGATGGGATTGTAAGTGCTAAAGGAGGGTCTCAATGGACTTTTTTTCTGGAAATGAAATAGGGCTTATTTGCAATGCTTGGGGATGGGATACCACCTGGATAGCAACGATGTCTTATGGTAGCATTGCTCCTAGACCAGGAATAACCTGTCGCTGTGGCGGAATAAGGACATCATGCGGAAAGGGCCAGAGATATTGGTAGAATTTCCAATGCCATAGCAAGAAAGAATCAAAGAAAGATGTTGAAGGGAAGCTATATTTCATTGGAGAAAAACATATTCAGGGGTAGCCATGTTGGCCATGCAAAAATAAAAAATAAATAAAAAATAAATAACATTATTCAAAATCCACAAAAGAACAATACCTTTGTTGGACAATCAAAATGCAGAAAGTACATTATACAAGTGTTTGGGCATTCACTGTCTTCTTAATCAGACAAAGAGGTTAAAAATCACATGAGAGAAGAAAAGTGACAGTGTTAGAGTCACAGGCCTACATTTTGCCTCAGATGTTACTTCTTCTGTCAGTTAAGACACTCTAGAGGGATCTCAATGCAAGCAGAAGCCACTCTCCTTCTTGGCCATGTGTGGACCTGGGACAAAGGGTAGTAAAAGACAGGTAATAAAATTTCAACTCCATTAGCAACAGAAAAGTAACTTCCCTTGAAATCCAGTCTGCCCCTGGCCTGTGTGAAGCTGTCTCTTTCACTGTTCAGTTTCAATGTTCAGTTCAATGTTCTCTGCCCAATGTTCTCTGCCCTCTTCCAAAACTTGCATGACATATTTTCTGCATTTTGGTAGTCCAGTAAAAGTACTCCTCTTCTGTGGATTTTGGATTTTGTTATATTACATTTCATCATGTTGAACTGGTTTAAACACATCTCTTCCCAGCTACCCTACCATCTCAATCCTCTCTTCCATTCTTTCCCTCTCTTATTTCCCCAAATATCCACATTTAGGTTGAATTTGTATGCTTCTGGGGCAGTGGATTGGATTTGTTTTTTGTTTGCTACTGTGTATGCAGTGGCTTGTAAACATCAGCAGTGCTTGAGAATTTTAACACCACACAAAATTATTAATGACACCCAATTCACTTCCAGCAAGTTGGTAGAAGCAATGTGAATACTTCCACTTGTCTTATAAAGCAGTTGAAATACACTGGAGGTTTGTCCATGTGGACTAACTTTTGGACTTCATTCTATAGTTCATATTTAAAGCATATAAATAACCAGAGTGAAAATTGGACAGGGAAGGATTTATACTACCAATATTTTGGTTTTATATTTTCTGATGGGAAAATGGGGAAACGAGTAGTGGCTTAATATAGAACTTTTTCAGTGTTGTGTTTTCTGTCAAATCCTATACCATAGAGACACTAGGAACTCTTTTTTTTTTTTTTTTTGGCTGGAAACCAAACTAAATACAATGTGGTGTAAGTTCCTAATAATGGAAAGAAAGTTGTGGTGGGAAAGTGTCTTGAAGTAGTTTTCTGGACAAAAGTTCTCCAAGATTTTTCTTTTTCAGAATGACTTCTTTATTTTGAAAATATAAATGGCTTTAATTAAAGCTCCAGCTTAATTAAAACTCTGGCTTTTAAAGCATGCCGAGGAAACACATTTGGAAATTGTTAGATTGAACAGGGCCATCGAAAAACAGACTGTTAGATCCAAACAGTTATACAGTGAAGGTCATTTGAAATGGATGGAATGAACTTAGTCATGATTAATTTGCCCTACAGATTTTGATGGGACAAAAATATGATTAATAGTTTGGATCCAACTTGGTGGATTCTATCCAGTGCTGGCTTTACCTTAGCAAAAAGCCATTCATGGAAGTGCGGACAACCAATTTTCTTTCCTAAGCTCTTAAGTGCCCATTAGAAAACTCCTCCTGAGTTGGAAGACCAACTGGAACAGTAGTGGATATGGTGCCAAGGACTGCAGTTAGGAAGGTGGAAATTGGATAAACTGTATGAGTGGAAAAACTTTTTACACAAGTGTACAAAACACTTTTTGTACAACCCAGTGACTATATCCTATTCTTGTGTTGCTTGCAAGAATTGTCTGGTGCAAGTATGGGTATTACATGCAAACATAGCTTAAGAAGTATAGTTTTCTTTCGTTTTTATTTTTGTTTATAATGCTACCCACTTTTTATTTTATCTTTCTGTTAATTGATTTTTTCCCATCTTCCTTCCAGATATATTTCTGTATGCCTTTATTTTTATTTTTCCATTGACAGCAACACAGACTTGTTGGTGTCCTCCTACCTTTGCCTTTGACTGCTTGTAATATTTGTATTTTCCGTCTAAATGGCATAAAGCTTGCAAATATTATCCTGTCAAATTTCAGATATACTGGGTACAGCATCCCAATTATAAAGGCAATTAAAAAGAGAGGCATCCTGTAATATTAAAAACAGAGACATGCTATAAACATACACTGAAATGAACATAAAATGAGTAAGATGCATTACTTCAGTTTTTCTTTTATTTTAGAATAAATACTTGTCATTTATTGGTTGGAATGTTATAGGATCCTTTCTTACCATATTTAATTTACTGCCAGCTAGACCTACATGGTAATTCATGGTAAAAGTTGGATTAGTAAAAGTACAACCATTTTTTGCACTGTAACCTCTGGTGGTTTGTGCCTTTTTTGAAACTGTTAATTAGACAGATTTTTCTTTATGACATCTTTCTGTAACAGGCATGAGAATTTCCTGCCAGTTCATGGTGCTATGGCCCCACGCACTCTACCCCCCCCCCCAAGATGATATTGTCATGCTCTGCCTTGGAGACTGTGGCAGTGAGGAGGAAGATTCTGACTCTGAGGCAGAGGCTTCCCCAGAGCCTGAAGTGTCCCCAGAAGCTGGTCCAGAGAGAGACAATACACAACAACAACAAGGGTCTGAGCCAGGGGAATAAATAGAGGAATACATAGCTGACACACATACCTTGCAGCAAAGATGCTGCGATAGGGAGAACTTGCATCGTTCGGCCTGTTTAAATAGCAAGCGAGCCCTAATGAGAGAACACCTGTGGTGACAGCATCCATAGATAAAAAAAGGGCTCCAGCTGGCCTTTCCTCCCAGGGTCAGCAACTGGTCTCTTTGGCTCTGAAACCCTGTGCTGTGTTCTTGGATCTGGTTGTCTTGGAACTCTGACTGCTTGGACTACAGCTTGGATTTGCCCCTTCAGATTTTGTTTGCTCTAGGTTTCTTTTCTGTTTGGACATTCTTTGATTCTCGCCTCATAAGTAGGAGCTGTGCTGCTTGTGATTTACTGTCTGCTCTGCTGTGGGCATGACAGATATGGTTTAATTGGCAATATTATATGATTGGCACTACATTAATTGACATTGATATAAAATAGAAACCTGAGGTCAAGCTGGAAAAAGGAAAATCACTAACTGTAAACATGAGATTGCAAGGTAGGTCAGCCATGCCTCCTTGTAGATGAAATGAAAGCCATTATCAGGCAGATTGCAAGGCAACTCTAGAGACAATAGGCTTATGCTGAGAGCTGGAGATCTCAGAACAGAAAAGAGAAGTTCCCACCAACCAGTGATTGTTCTAACCCTGATCCCTCACACCAGGATGTTTCCTTGCTTTGTCTTCCCAATCTCTCCACTATACAGAACTATTATGACAGCCATTACCCCTTTGTTATCTAAACACTAAGACCATGATCTCTGTCTGGACTTCATTGTTTGTGTTGCAACTCCCACTGTCCACTTGGCTGGGAGAGCAATTCACACCCATACCTAAAGGATAGATTCTAAGTGTAAAAACCCTCAATTTTGAGCAATTAGCACAGTCTCGCAACTTCCTGAACACCACACTGTCGTTTGATTCCCAAATAAGAACTGTCCTTAGGTGCTTACCTAAGCCACATTACAGCTTTTCTTCGCTCCACTTCAGACCAGTAATTATCACCCAAATCCTGAAATTCCTCTATCCACAACTTTCCTCCCTTTAACCTTCAGCTAGTTCTTGTGTGAGTGCTTGAATGTTTTGTGTATGTGCGTGTGAATCTTTCAGTAAAACACATTTTTAGTTCACCTTTTTGATTTTCTAGCTGGTTCTTTCTTGTGTGAATCCCATAAACATTGGTGAAAAAATCTTGTTAAGTTACCCTCCTCTCAGATACCTCCTAATTTTGAGCTTATTAGTTCCCCGTTGTCACATGGAGGTACTGGCATCGTGGGTGAGTCACCATGTTTTGGTGTAACAAAGGAAGTTTCCCCCATCTGATCTATGGCCTCGTCCATCTTGCCCTGCCACCCAAGGTTTCTCCTACTTCCCAAAAAAGTCCCTTGTGCAATGCTAGTGGGGTCCCCACTATTATCTGCATTTTTTTAAAATCAAGGTGCCGTTAAGCCCCTGGATTTCCAGCTGTAATCTCCAACTCATAATCAGCAGTGCCAAGGAGCTAGGAGGACCTTATCATGCAATTGGTGTACGGTTTGATCCTCCCAGTTCTTCAGTACTGATTGAATTCTTACCTGTGCATGGAGAAATATGCCTTTCTTTGCAAGGGGAAACTGACAGCAAGCATGGTGGAGTGTTAATAGTGTCAAGAGAAGGAAAGGTTCCTTCTATCATCTAGCTCATGTTGTGGAGGTTATCATCCTATCATCCACAAAAGCTGATGAATCCTTAATATATAACAAAATTCTGTTATGTAACTCAGATGCAGATTTATCAATTTAGGTAGAGTCTATACAGGTAAAATAATCTGTCCTTACCAAAACCCCAGTCTCGTTGGAACACACAACATTCTTCTCCTTTCCAAATGGAAACACTTCTTTTCAATTCTGAGGACTTTAAGATAATAATAATAATAAAAATTCCTCTGGTTTACTCTCCCAGTTTTGAGAAGAACTGGATTTTTAAAATTTTGACTTGACTTTCTAATTGGGATCATGATGGAATTGAGGGTGGGGATGAGGAGAAGTTGGGACCAGTTTGGTGTGAGGTCACTTAGGTCATTGATTGTTCCCACTAGAGAAGGGTAGCTCCCTTGTTTGCATTAGTATCCCAAAAAGTCGATGTTGCCTTTTTTTTTTAATTTGGTGTTTGTATGTACACATTTGCATGTCAGCATTTCGCCACCTCCTTCTCTATTAGCATCACTTTATAGAAGCACAGGTGGGTAATTAGAATGAAGGAGAAGAAAAAGGCTATTTGGTTAAGTGAATATAGGATATATGCATGCATTGCGGGAATCCGGAAAGAAAGAAAGAAAGAAAGAAAGAAAGAAAGAAAGAAAGAAAGAAAGAAAGAAAGAAAGAAAGAAAGAAAGAAAAGAAAAGAAACCCACAGCTGCTGCAGTCATATGATCAGACATAAATTGGCATGGCAAACTTGCACACAATAGAAACACTCCCTTGCACTGATGTAGCTGTGTCATGGCGGAGCTGTGTGATTTCAGTTTGAATTAAAACTAGTGTTTTAACAGTAAAGGGGTCAAACCCAGGCAGGGATATGACAAGGCGGAGCTGGGACACAGTTTTTGTGCGCATTTGATCTTATTGAGGACTAGACCTTGGATCTTAGCCAAACTGACCTTGTGCCAGGTTTTTCCATTTGAAACTCACTCCAGCTATACTTTCAAGAGTTACTGATTGTTGACACTGTGTATCGCACTTGAATTTGAGTTTTAAGAGCATCATTTACTCTTTTTCTCATCTTTTTCTCGTCAGCCTTAATGGTGTCATTACCATTCTCTTTACTCCACTTCTTGCTTCATGATCGTGTTACTTCTGGTATGGCACCCTGGGTGAGGACCCCCAGATATCATTTTGATATCATCTAATTCGGCCTTAGCTGGACTGGTTTTCAGTTACCACACTCCACATGTTTGCGAGGTTCTCCGGACAAGCACAGACAGAGTGCGGCCACTAATGGTTTTCACATTCCAGACTCTATTGAGGCCAGCAACTCCAGCCTCGCTCGTAGTTTCAGGGAACTTCCAGTCGCAAACTCCACAATAGCCGCACGGCTCTCAGCCAAGCCACTCTTTATGTTGGGCCATTAACGTCCCGGCCACGCTATTGTCATCAAGAGCATATCCGATCATGTTAAACTTGACCTTTCCAAATCCTTTTTCTGGTGCCAAAACTCCTTTTGTTCTCACCTGGCTTCCATAGCCGATAGGCACAAACTCCCCTATAAAAACCCCGCATTTTCAAACGGTCTTTGGAATACTTTGGACTTCCATCGCACCTTGCTGCCGGTTGTCTAAGGAAACTCCCCTCAGCTCCCCACGCTGAGCTTTCTTCCCCGGAACCCCGCTCTTCTCCAGAACTACGAGACCAGGTGTCGTATCACTTTCCCGAACAAATCTCCATTTTTATTTCCAAGCTAGTTAGTTTATGTTTTGTCTTTCGTGTCTTTGTCTTTAATAAAGAATTGTCTGTTATTTGGAAAACCTTGTCTAGCCGCTCTCTGACCTGCTGCTGTATACATTGGGTTAAAGATCTTGCTAAAGTTACCCTGCCTCTTGCTTAGTCAAGAGAGTGCTCCAGCTAATTTTCCCCATCTTATATTTTAATTGGCAATCTGGGCGCCCCTCCCGGGACCCCCCAAAACACAGGGTAACAATTGGCTCATTTAAAAATTTAAAATTCAAAATTTGAATCTTATATTTTAAACTTTACATTTTAAATTATATATGTGATGTTTGTATAGCCTTAATAGCATTATGACATAATGGAACAACAGAACAATGTCATCATGATGGCACTGTGACTGTCCAAATCTTCAGAAAAGACAAAGAGGCCATACCATCTCTTACCATTTTTAAAATTTCCCCCCATCAGGGAGCAAGAGAGATTGTCAGAGTTTGTAGCCCTGCATGTTCAGATTGTTTCCCTGGTTTTTTCATCATGATCAATTGTGCAAGGGTTTTTTAAAGAAAACACAGCAGCTGAGATGAGCTAGGAGACTTCTTTTTCTCTCTTTTCATTATCAGTTGCAAAACACAGATCCTTTTGTGTTCAAGCTCATTGTAGAAGGAGTTAGATGACACTATTGATCTGATTTCTGTGTGGGTTGGTAGCCAGCTTCTACCAAGATGATGGTAGGTCAGAAGGCATCAGCAGAGAGTTTGGTGGGGCACTGAGGTGCTGGCCATGTAGGATGATGAAATGTGGCTCTACCACTTCAGAAGGACAAGGCAATGCTCTTTGAGATTGCAGAAATTCTGCAGCTGCAGCTAGAGCAATGTTACACCATCTTGCGATATGCAATCTCTGTGGAGGAGCAGGTAACCATTACTAGTGGCTTTCTAGCCTACTTATCTATAGAGAGATAGCATCAAATTTTGACCTTAGGAATTCAACAGTTGTAGAGATTGCCATAGAGGTCTGCCTTGTCATGTACTTCTTCAATCTACTGTTCATTTGGGTGACTATTATGTAGTATATTCCCCCACTTTTCTGTTTTAGTCCTTTGCTTTGATATTTACATTGCTTTGCACACATGGTGTGGTAGTTTCCAAGGATTTAGCAAGAAACATTTTTGTGGATTATCTTACTGGTGTGGGGAGTTGTTATGGAAGGGCAGGAAGGGTACCCTAGGGTGGCATCCAATGCATTGTGTGTGCGTGCGCGCACATATGTGTGTGCTCTATACTGGGAGTGGTGCTGTATAGTACTTTCTTGCTTATGCATTGCTCCCCTCATCCTTGCAGATAGTGCATACCCAATGCATGGTTGGCTTATGAAGTCTTATGGAGTACATTTAGACCATCAAAAAATTACCTATAACCAGGTGTTCAATAATTGCAGAAATATGGTTAAGTGAGCATTTGGGAGGCTTTAGTTCATAGAATCAGAGAATCATAGACTTGGAAGAGATTCCAGGGGCCATCGAGTCCAACCCCTTGCTATGCAGGAACACCCATCAAAGCATTCCCATCAGATGGCCATTCAGATGAGGTTGTTGCTCTTTTAGGTTTCCGTGTCCAAGGAAAATTTGCAGCATTTGTCTCTTCTTGTGTGATGCCACAAAACAAAGGGCATGTGCTTCATCCAGACCCCATGGTGCAGATTGATCCTGACCAGGAGGTATATGTAGTATGATGGCAGGTGGGCCAAGGAAGGAGAGAGGGTTAATGGTGCAACTGCTACCATCATTGCAGGTCACTGAATGTATTTTTATTGAAACCTTCTGCTTGAGTGGTGAACTGTATTGCCTCTTAATTAACTTTGTTTTGGTTCCATGGATCTTTCTCTTTTTGTCAGATAAACACCTCACCTCTATGTGTGCATTTATATGTGTCCCTAAATTAAGGTCTGCTTTGTGTAGCTTCACTGCAATTTGTCATTGCCAGGCTGCATGACTCCTTGAATTATTTGCTTGTTTGTTTGCTTTTGTTTTCCTTCATTAGACCTTCAAGGCTGGTAGGTAGGCTAGCCTCTCCCAACATCCCTCCTAGGTTGCCAGGCTGTGTTTCTCCCAGACTCTTCTCCAGAAACAATCTGGTTTAGAAATAAATGATTACTTAATAAAGGTCTGAGTTAGAGAGGTATGTGAGAGAGTGTGTGGTATTTTCAGTGTTAAAAATATTAAATCTTTATTGTGCTTAGTCTGTAAACAAATGTTTTATTTTCATACACTTTCAGTCTTCCTTGAACACTTCATATTTTAAAGGTGTGTAGGCTGGAAGGAGTGAGTATAGTGTGGAGGTTACCTAAATTCTCATTGAGACCTTGAGGTCATTTAGATGCTCCTCACAGTTGGTATTACAAAAGGTGTATGTGAGGAAGTCCTTACATAGTGGCAGAGGTGAGGAAAGCTTTGGCAATTGCAGTGAGCACTGTGAAACTGGGTGTGTTATTGGGTAGAAAGCCCACAATTAGCCACAGTGGCTGGATTTCATCAAACCTCTTTGGTATCTGGGTGGCTACATCACACCCAGGGCTTCTGCTGCCAGGTGCAGGACTCCATGGTTTCTCCCTGCAGAAACCTAGTATCTCCTTTCTGTCATTAGGGTCTCTTGTGATTTGCCCTGAAAAAAAATACAAATCCCAGCAAACCGTGGAATGGAGCGATGGCCATTAATGGGATATCAGCATGATATCAGCCAAGCCCCACTTCCCTTGAGCACAACCATGGCTGTTAAAATATGGTGGTTTGTTAAGATGCCCATATCACACTACCAGTGTGTGTTTTCAGGGTGCTCAACTCTGCACTCCTTCCAAAGTGCTGGATCAGTTCATATGTAAATAACCATTCTGAAATTTGAAACTCTGGAAATATTAAATATAACATGTAACCTTTCTATATTTTACATATTAAATATTATATGAACCTGTCTTACATTTGAAATATTACATACAACATGAATGTTTTTTACATTTGAAATATTACATATACCAATTTCAAAAATATTGATCTGTGGATCTTGCTTTTCAGGGGCTATATCACTCTGGGAGGCGTGTCTTTGGGCCTTGCATGGTGTTGCTTGCACCATGAGTGAGTTTGCCACTCACTCACAGACTGAGGTGATTGCTTCTTTCTGCTGTGACAGAAAAAGGACATTGGACATTTTCTCTTCTTTGCAGCATACTTGCTGAATGGAGCTGCTGAGGTGGTCCTATTGACTGCCAGGTACAGACACCCACATGTACCATTCTGGCATGAGGTGGATGTGGATTGCACCTTGCTCTGGCAAAAACAGATGCTCACAGTTGCCCCATTTGGGCGTTGGCTTTTTCACTGTGCCCACCTGGGCTGCAGGCTGTTGATTAGGGCAGTGAGGAGAGTAGTGCCGGCATGCATGTGCTCCAATAGTTCACACTTCTCCATCGCTGCAGCAGTGTCTTCCCTGAAAGCATCAGCCACTTGACTGAACATCACAGAGTCCCTGTCCATCCTCCCAAGAAATCTTATATGCTGTTCCCTACCATAATACGAGGGAGGTGAGTTTCTTCATGGGCTTGTTCCGTGACACCAAGACAGATGCCCACACCATGACACCCCTTTTGAGGTTTTTTTCCCCTGGCCAGTTTAAGCCTGTGTGTAGACATTGATGCAAGAGTATGGTTTGTGGAAAACTGTGCAAGGCAAAGAGAGTATGTTAAGGAACGAGCTTAAAGAATCCACTAGCATCTGGATAGACTGGATTTCATTGGGATTACATATGAATACAATAGATGCTAAGCTCAGTTTGACACCTCTGCTTGCAAATGTGTTCAAAAGATGTTAAGCAGCATGTGCCACATTTAGGAAGTGGCAAAACTGCCTCTGAGTATTCCTTGCCAACGAAGACCATAATTAATTCAAAGAGTCTCCTTAAGTCAACAGGCACTTTGAAGGCACGTACATACACTCAGTTTATATATATGTAACAGACAACTGCAGAGGACTGAAAGTCTGATGAAGACTATTGGCAATAGGCAAAATTGACAAAGTAATGGTATGTGTTTTGGGGGATTCAAGCACAGGAAGAAAAGTAACATACACTGTGCATTACTATGTCTGCATGTTTCATAAGTACGCTCTTCAGTTTCTTTTGCAGCCAAGGCATCATTGAAGCCCTTTCAGTATGCTATGACCACTCCTCAAGTTACTTGGGATTCTGCCTATTTGCCAAACCATTTGATGTTCCCTGCCAGCAGCTAGAGTACACTCCTTCTCACAGAGCTATTTTGGCTTTGTGGCAATGTAATAAAAAAGGAAATCTGTTTTTCACTGATTATTTAGATGCATTCTACAGTGGTCAAAAAAATAAAACCAAACCAAATCACTGGGCATTACTCCTATACTTCTGCAAATCTTAGACTCCCAAAAAGAATGTCACTTGTCCCCTCTCACATGCAGATGAGACTGTTTCAGGTCCTTCCCGCATGGCATCTTCAATGTGCAACAGCTACACTTTGCTTCTGCTCTGGGAGCAGCCTTACCGCATGACACTGTCACCAATCAAGTGCTATCCTGGCTACCAGCTGTAGGAATCCTGGTGTTTGTTGAGGAAAATCCTACCATAACCAGCCTTTCCCAAAGCAATTGCGATACTCTGGGTTTTTTCTGTCTGAGATTCTTGGGAAACCTTGAGGGAGGGACAACCTGGCCGTGCCCACACTCCGTCCACTAACTGTTCATTCGTGCAAGAAAGCAAAATAAGACATCTGCATCCTAACTGGTTACTGAACTGTGGCAGGAAAGGGTGTTATTATTTGATTATTTCCAGCAATAAAAAAACATAACTTTTCATCATCCCTACAGTGCAACAGCCTCTCAAAAGGAACAATGTTGTATGATAAGGCTGAGGCAAAAGAGGGACTAATGCATCACTTTGATGGTACAGTATGATGTGGTAAGCCTCATTATTGTCGACTGCAGTTAAGGAGATTCAAAATCCTTTTGAGAAATTCTACTTCTCTTACCATAACTTTCTCCCCATATTTCTCACTATTAGTCTTCTGCTGTTCATAGAGAAACTTCCAAATTCAGTCTGAGTTCTGCTGCAAGACGAATTCAGTTGTAATTTAGGTATCTATGGAAATACATGCACATGCTTCTAATTTAGAATTATCTTGTTCTGAAGAATTAAGATATTATTAACTGAAGAAAAATTGATGGTTTTGACTCTGGCAGATCAGAGACACTGGCAAAACCAGTTTTGCTTCATCTGAACATGTGTTGACTATTCTGACTGTATACTGTCCTTCACAGAAAGAAGGCAAATAGATATTTCAAAAGAGAATGAAATTGTTATGTGTTAGACGCAATATACGGTGAGTAATGGGAATTTCCAGTGCATTTAGTAGAAAAGAAGTTCTTTTACGTTTTTCTTTCAGGAACACAAGAGCTTACCCAAATTCATGCCAATGAAAACAGTATAACACATGATCAGATATTCCTTGTTTACAGTAATGTCTACCCTTTCCAGTAAAGCCAAGAAAACTGAAGTCAACATCCTATCCTATAAATTAACTTCTCTTAAACATTACTTTTCCATTCAGTGGTGTTTAATTCTCATATTCCTGTCACTACACATATCTTCCTCTTCTGCAGACAGTTTATTGTTTACATGACAAATGTTTTCTCTGCATCCTTCTTCCCCATCTGAATTGCTCAAGCACAGTGATTGCAGCCTACTCCACTTCCTTCCTAGCCCCTGGAAACCTCCTCGATGACAGCACTTGGTGACCACAAAGAGCATATTGCAATACAGAGGATTTCTCTATCTCTCCCCCTTACCCTTGTCAGTGATGCATGATGCTCATATTTCTCCATCTGGCTTCTCATTCCGGAAAAAAAAAGTGGGAAAAGAAATGTTACTGTGGAAGGAGAAAAGTCAAGAAATGAAGTCAGTTTGCTTCATTGAGAGGTTATCTTGATGAGCAATGCTTACATATCCCAACCACATTTTAGCCTTTATACAAAATCTGCACATACTGATTCAATATCAACGGAGTAATAACATGCATGCAATGGACATATCAGGTCTGTACAAGATGTGTCTAAGGCCACTATTGGGGAGCATTCTTAGCTTGACAAAACATTATGCAAGCAGATGTATTTTTTCCACACTTGGCAGGAAAAAGGAGGCAGTAATAACAGCAATGGAAGAAGGAACCCACTGAATCTAAGCCCCCTATTCCTTGAATGCTTGGCTTCTGGGGCATGGTGTGGGGAGGCTGTAGAGGCAAAACAGTCTGGGAGGTGTGGCTTGGATAATTGCCTGTCCCGTATTGCAAGTCCAATTCAGCCCCCCGATACTGCCTTGTTTTTGTGGAATCCTCTCAGAAGTCATCAAAGAAGAAGCTGTGCTAGTCTTTTGCAGCACAAAAAGGAGGAAGGGAGGAGGCAGGGGAAAAATAGAATGCAATACCATCCTTAAGACCAGCTGGTTTTTACTTTAGCATGAGCTTTTGTGGATATAAACCCACTTCTTCATATACAGTACGGAGTGATATCCAGGCCTTAATCTATAAGTTGTGGGAGAGGGAGTGGGATGAAATTTCTGAAGTCAGGCATTTGAGGAATAGGATGCTTGAAACTAGCAGCTTCATTCCCTTGTCAGCACTACCACTGGGTTTTCTTTCCCTTGCTGCCACCAGTGATGGTGGTGACTTTATTTCTTTTTGCCACTGCCTCCTTCTTCACTTCAACCACTGGCCTAACTATGCTTGTGGAACCAATAGGATCCTGGCCCAATATGGCACACAAGCAAAACGTTTTTCAGAATCAAAGATGTGCCAGCACTGGAAGGAAGGAGCACCCTTTTAAAAGAATGTAATTAAAGATGAGTTAGCAGCAACAAGTATTTAAAGCACCTTCAACTGGCTAAGAGAACTTATTCCTTTATGGTTCATGAAATTCTACACAATTATGCTCTTTTGATATCTTATGTAATTTCATTTTTTTTAAAAAGCTAGTACATAGTGTTTATACTTGCACAATTTAATGTTTTATGTACAGTAGTACTTCAGGGTAGATTTTTAAGGAATTCTTTTCAATACAGGTTATCTCTACGTCTCGTGGAAATTCCTAAAGCTGTAACATATGTGCTGATAACATGAATTTTATTGTGATTTGTGATCTTATATTGTCTATCCTCCTTTGAATACTTTACCAGAGTTTCTTAACAGATAATAGCTCAATTATTGAGGAGATGAGCAGCTTTTAAAAAACACTGACAGGATGTAATCAAGGGCTTTAAGAGGGAATTTAGATAAGTTCATGGATGATAAGACTATTAATGGCTAGTAATCATCATGGCTGTTTTGAGGTAGTAAGCCTGCATGATGCAGTATTTTGAGCATTTGACAACAACTCTGGAGACTGGGAGGTTAAATCCCTGCCTAGACATGGAAACCCACTGAATGACCTTGGGCAAGTCATACTCTCTTAGCCTCACAGAAAGGCAAGAGCAGACCCCCTCTGAACAAATCTTCCAAATAAACCCTGTGATAGAGTTGCCTTAATTTCACCATAAATCAGAAATGACTTGAAGGCACACCACAACAATAAACAACAATGACTATTTCTGCACGGCCTCACAGTCCCTGGTTAGGGATGTGAGACAGTGGTTTGTGGGTCATCCTCTTGCATGACGGCACCATAGTCCTGCTGCCATCCCTCCGTCATCCATCACAATTGTGGGATATTCACTTATAAATTTGTTAAGCACCCATGATTGTGCAATGCTCCCATCATTTCTGGCCATGTGGGAAGGCAGGAAGCATGGTGGAGGTGCTTCCTTCCCCAATGCAGCATGGGAAAGAGCCTGGCTGGCTTCTGCAGGGAGTCATCTGGGTGCAGAGGGGACTGTTCCCATCGTATTCCCTTCCTGACAAAGCTCTGCTGAGATTGCAACAGGAGGACAATGGGATCAGGTAAGGTGTGGAAATGGCCAAAGTCTCTAACAGGGGGACAACAGGGGACAATAGTGGGAGATGACTGTTGCACTGCTGTCCTGCTTGTGGTCTTCTTGTAATCATCTGGTGGGCCTCTGTGGGAATAGAATGCTGGAGAAGATAGGCCTTTGATGTGATCCAGCAGGAGTCTATCCAGATTGATATATGAGCAGACAAACAAAATAAATTATACATTTTCCCCTTCTGTTATATGTCTTTTGTATTTTAACTTGGGCAAGTAACATGATTGTAATAAGGACTTGTTAATTGCTGTCAGGTTAGCTTCAGCTTATAGTGATACTGTGTATGAATGAACCCCAAATCACCCTGTTATCAACACCCCTGCTCAAGTCTTGCAGACTCAGGGTCATGGCCTCCTTGATTTAATTATGTATGGTGACCTTTCTCTTTTCCTACTGTTTTTTATCTAACTAAGCATCATTGTCTTTTCTAATGAGTCATGTCTTCTCATGACATGCTCAAAGTACGACAGTCTCAGTTTTGTCATCTTGGCTTCTAGGAAGAGTTCCAGCTTGATTTGCACCAGGGTCCATTTGTTTGTCTTTTTAGCAATCCAGGGTATCTGTTGAACTCTTCTACAGCACCACATTTCAAATGAGTTGATTCTCTTCCTATCAGCTTTCTTCATTGTCAAGCATTCACAACCATATACAGAACTTGGAAATATGTCATGCACAATCCTAACTTTGGTATTCAACGATACATGTTTTCATTTGAAGATCTTGTTTAGTTACTTCACAGCTGCCCTTCCAAGTCCTTGTCTGATTCTGATATCTTGACTGCAATCTCCATTCTGATCTATGACAGAGCCAAGGTATGGAGAGACTTTAATATCTCAATCATCTATTTTTTAGTTACCCATTACAACTTTGATATTGCTATGATGTTTTCCTGTTTTGATTTATTTTATTTTTTTACTAGAAAATGATAACAATGAATCGCTTAAAACCAACTTTAAGGAAGGTATCAGACACAACCAAAACTCCATTGCAATATTCTTGAGAGACAGCATGTTGAAGAGCACATAAATGAGGAACAACATGTGCTCTTATCCTAAGAGTCAGAACAGATATAAATTGTGGGAATACTCATTAACCTATTTTCTAAAGAGCAGCTAAAGAGCCTCTAAGCTTGATTCTAAGTGTTATGTAAGCAGAGCCGAGTGGCTCAACCATTTCTTCCTGGGCTGTACTCCTGTTCCAATGACTACAAAGCTGTTATTAGTAGCAGGGATGAAAATGTACTGGTTTAAAGAAATAAATTTATAATTTTTCTTTTCTGTAGCTAATGGATTTATGAAGTGGTTAAGTCAGGAAATCAGAATGGGGCAAAAGGACTGATCTCCCACTGTAAAAAGTAAAGAGATTCAAACACAGAGCTTCCACGTTACAACTAATTTGATCCTAAGATGGTCAGAAACAAATGGCAAGTGCAGGTATGAGGGGAAGGTTTGAAATTCACTAGATATAATGATCTTAAAGAACAATTTTACAAACTAATATATAAGTGGTATTTAACTCCCAGTAAATTGGCTAAGATGTATAAAGGCGCTAATAAACAACGCTGGAAATGTAAATATCATGAGGGCACTTTTTACCAACATCAGAGAGCAAAAAAATTTTGGTTAAAGATTTGCAAATATATGCAAAAGATTTTAAAGATCAATATAGTATTCCGACCAGAATTTTTTTTATTAAATATGAAAGATAGGATGGCTAATATGGAATGGAAATATAAGAATTTGATTAGATACATGGTAACAGCAGCAAGGATTATTTATGTGAGAAATTTGAAAAATAACGAAATTCCAAAACTGTGTGATTGGTTGAATAAACTAATGGATCTCATAGAGATAGATAAACTTACAGTTTTACTGAAAGGGAACTCTATAGAATCATATTTAAAGAGATGGAGACCTTTCATAGACTATACAAGGAATAAGAAGGGGGACTTAATGGTTATCGTCTTTGGTATGTAAAAGATAAGATTAATTGAAGGTAATAGGGAGAATGGTTGCTATTGATTTATTTGAATTATGATAGAGGTGTAAGATTAGAATGTAGAAATAAAACCAATAGACGAGGGATTCAGGAAGTATCCTAATTGTCTTTTTTGTTATTATTTATGTAAGTCAAGATCTGTTTGGGCACTTGGGGAATAAAAGTGGGAATGTTGCAGTTTTTTTTGTTTCTAATCCTTTCCTTTATTTCCTTAATGCTATTTTCATTTTTTTCTTATCTTTTCTTTTTTCTTTTCTTTAGCTATTAGAGACTTTACTTGTAATGTTAGATGTTATAATTGTGTTGGTGTGTTCTATGTTATATTCGTGTGTTTTATATTGTATTATTATTATTATTATTATTATTATTATTATTATTATTATTATTATTTATTTGTATCCCGCCTCTCCATATGGATCGAGGCGGCGAACAACTTACAAATAGCATGTATTTCTATACATATATATATTTCTATACATGCCCCCAACAAGCTGGGTACTCATTTTACCGACCTGCGGAAGGATGGAAGGCTGACTCAACCTTGGAGCCCGGCAGGATCGAACTCACTACCTTGTGGCTTGCAGTGCAGGCATTTAACCACTGCGCCACCAGGGCATTATTTGTTTTCTAATATACATTATATTAATAAAGACTTTTTTTTTAAAAAAAAGAAACAAATGGCAAGTGCAAATTAGAATAGCTGTCTGCCCTCAGGATTTAGGCGGAAGACGTTACACTTCAGCTTTAATGAATCTCTCATTTCTTTAACCAAATACATAAACCTTGGTAAAACAGTAAATCCTTGTTTTAAACAAAGCAGAACAAATCTTGTCCGTAACAAATTAAGAACAACTGTACAGCAGTATCATTGAGGTAATCCCTCTATGGCACTCATATTTATTTACAAATTTCATATATACGTGTACAGCATGCGTTCATATGATCTACAGTGTACTTGCAAAAGATCTGGGAGGTCATGAAAGATTCAGATGGAAGGTAAAACCTTCCAGAATCAAAAGACATATCTCTCCACGGTGAAATACTTTTTTTGGGTGAAAAGGAGAAAAAAATGTGTGGAATTGATAGGATTCTGCATTTTCTATCTCACTAAGATATTTTAAAGATATTCGAGGGCAAGGAAAAGTTCACACCTGTACCACACAATAGGGTGCATCAAAGTACCCGAGGAGCTGGCTTTTCATTTGTGAATCTGTTTAAATGACTTCCCTCCTAATGGTCTGATGGTAACAAAATATGATGGCAAGGTGACAAACAAACAAACATACATAAACAAAGAACAATAGTGGCCCAAAATATAACTAACTTTAAGAACTGATGATCCACAAATCATAATGACATCTCATTTGATCATTTCTGACTAAGTATGAATGACTTCTCTTGCAAAATAGTAGGTGATGTCAAATGAGAAGAGGGAGTATGAAATCTTTGCCTTGAATGTTTAGTCAATGATGCCTACATATGCTTACCGGCTGTATTCTTAAAATGGTGATTTTATTTGACCTTACAGGATAGTAATGAGTCAAAAAGAAGGAGACGGTCTTTTCTATATTAGCATGTCGTAGTACTGTAGAGTGTGGTGCCCTTTTGGGCTATTTAAATATATTTGAAACTTTTGCTACTATTGTCTAATAGCATAGGGTTCTGACAACTAGTTTGGAAAATACAGATTTTCTTTAGCAAGTACCAATAAAATAAAATAAAATAAATTAAAAAAATAAAACGTCTCTCCTTCCCTTCCTCCCTCCTTTCCTTACTCTTATCCTTAGCTTTCTTTTCCTCCTCTTTCTTTCTTTCTTTCTTTCTTTCTTTCTTTCTTTCTTTCTTTCTTTCTCTCTCTCTCTTTCTTCAAAGTTCAGAAAGTTTTAAAGACATTTTTGGCGCCCCATGTGTTATGAAACACTAACATAAGAGCAACACTGAAAGTGTTACAATATGTTTCCTTTTGGTTTTCATGCAAATAAATCAGCCAAGGGATCACAAAACACAAACCTGCAATAACCATCACCAATATTTAATAAATTTTGGATGGATTGAGAAACCTGCACAAATGCTTGGTACCACCCACAAAAGCATTTGCAATAAATTGTGATGCAATAAAAGTCACATAGCACCTAATTACTGGCATTCTTAGTATTCTTCTGCTTTCTTTTTACATTCGCTTTTGGAAGGGTGATATAATTGGTCTGAAAGAAGGGAACTTAGTGTCATTTCCTGAACTAATTTGTTTGGCTTTTTTTAAAAAAAATAAAATTTTTGCACAGACCAGAAATAGGATAATGGGTAGTATTAGTAAGCTATAAGTTTGCATGAATCGCTAAAGATCAGAATGACATTTCTTTCCACCTGGGTCAAATCCTGCTTCTTCAGACAGAGGCGTGGTAGGACTTGGCTTTCTTTGTGCATGAGAGTCAAGGATGGAAAAACTTACAGGGGCCATGGGTTTGGAAGGGATTTATTAGTTCCAAGCAAATTCCAACTTTCTTAACAGAAGGTAAGGTTTCACTTCTCTCCATGCTTATATAGTCAGAAGGTGTAAATTTGTAGATGGTTGTGATGTTCCATATTTCTACTTGAGCCATCATAAATTTCTGCTTTCATGGACTGTGGTTCCTGGTAGCCCCTGCCAGTGAGCTTAGATGGGTTTGTGTTAATGGAGAAATGAGCTTGTTTGTGGCTTCGCTATTGCGAATTTGGAGCATGAGGGAGAGAGAACAAAAGAGAAGGAATATTTGTGGCAGAAGGGAACAGAACATTTTCAGATGACACCACTTATGACACTATTGAGGTTCAAATATAGGAGGCAGAGTGGTGGTGAAGAAGACCACCCTGTCTCCCAGATTCATAGCAGCAAATAATTGTACTCTGGCAGAGATCTGAAAGTCATCTAAGCCAATGTCTTCACATAAGAAGAACTTCCAGTGTGTAAATCCTAAAACACAGTACTGTCATATTAGACATGGATTGGAATCTGAAACACATCTTGAAATTGCCACCTATCAAGTAATTGAAAGACACTAATCCCCAACAGAGATTCACACACAGAAACATGTGTATTGCCTTCAGTTTTATCTAATAGCTATGATGAAGGAACAGTCAAAATGATTTTAATTCTGAATGAAGATACAGCATAAAACCTCTGACAGGTTACTGCTAAGTAATCACTTTTGTCTGTCAGAACATAATGGAATGATGATTGAGCCTAGAAATGAAAAACTCAGATTCAAATCTCTATTCAGTTATAGAGATGGGAGTTTCCCCTAAATTATGCAAATTTTCAAGAAAAAAAGTCAGAAAAACCTGGATAATTTTTCTGAAACAGTTTGATGGAAACCATAGTGAAATTCTCAAAATTGTAACATGCTGAATTATTCAATGTATTAACTGTATTTCCTCACAAGCTTCTTGTAGTAATAGGATTGTACCTTATTCTGAACTCTTAGAATAAGATGGACGAGAAGTCTATTAAGGAAAGTAATGGCTATTTCCTTGTGGCCATAGAGACTAATATTATGATTAGATGCTCTTGCTCTAAATTATCTTCTGGATACAAAATTGCTGAGCATGTCAGTTGGTTTCACAGACAACAATGATTTCCAGCCTCTCATTTTGCTATCTCAAAATGTGCCCAACAAATGGTTTGATACTGTGATATGGCATTTTCTAGTTGCACTTGAGAAACTGAAGTAGTTTGCTGACTTTCTGAATCCGATTCATAGCCCAGTTTTGTTCTACAGTGTGCTATTTGGATTGCAATAGATCTTCTTACTTCCACTGTTGAGTTTCTAAGCTTTCCCCAGCAGCCGCCTTGCCCACTGTCACCACCTTTACTTAGCTGGCTGCTTGAGCAGAAGAGGGAGGAGGGAAGTCTTTCTTTTTTTCATCCCCTGGCACTTGACATGCTGTTACGGAACCAGAAGTGTAGTTTTCTAAGGACTATTGACAAATTACATTGGGCAATAGACAGTACAATACTGCTATGCAGTATTGTCTTTCCAGTGTTCCTTATGCCTGACTTTCAGCTATAGTAGCAAGGCAAAAAGCAGAAGGAGGAGAAGGTGTAAGAAAATGACTAATCTCCTTTTTCGCTATTCCATTTCTGAGAGGAATGCTTTAGTTAGACCTCATCTGGAATACTGTGTCCAGTTCTGGGCACCTCTATTCAAGAAGGATGTTGACAAGATGACGAAGAGTCTGGAAGCCATGCCCTATGAGGAACGGTTTAGGGAGCTAGGTATGTTTACCCTACAGAAGAGAAGGTTAGGAGGGGACATGATAGCCATGTTTAAACATTTGAAGGGCTGTCATGTCGAGGAGGGAGTGGGCTTGCTTTCCGCTGCTCCAGAGACTAGGACAAGGAGCAATGGATTCAAGCTGCAGAAAAGGAGATTCCACCTGAACCTCAGGAAGAACTTCCTGAAGGTCAGAGCTATCCGGCAATGGAGTATGCTGCCTCACAGTGTGATGGAGTCTCCTTCTTTGGAGGTTTTCAAGCAGAGGCTGGATGGCCATCTTTTGGAAATGCTTTGATGTGTTCCTGCATGACAGGGAGTTGGACTGGATGGCCCTTGTGGTCTCTTCCAACTCTATGATTCTATGAAAAGTGAATAGCTTCATGAGAGGGAGGGAGGAAATTTGGAGGTGAGTAGGCAGACAAGTGGAAGAAAATATTGGATCATTTCTTTAGCTTGGGTTAAATCTGAGCTACAGAAGGATTTGGGAGGACATAAATTTTGTTTTGTATTTGAGGTGAACATTATGAACTGCCACAGTTCTCATTTCTCAGGAAACAGAAATATCAGTGACATTACTAATCAGGAAAAACAAATACTTTGGGAAATTTTGTATATGTCCCAGTTCTCTGCTCCAGTATTCTATGAAATGCAAAGCAGTTACTAGAATGCAAGCTGGGGAAGTGAAGCAAGTTTAATTAAGGGAACTTTGACCATAATTCATATGAAGCAGTACTCATGAATGACCTTCTGCAGCAGTGGAACAATACTTTAAATAGCTAAAGTGATAAAGAACTTTCATGTTACTTGTAAGCAACTTACTATTTAGACAGAATGAAGAAGATCAAAGGCAGAGTTCAACAATATGTTTTCCTGTAGAGTATAGACTGAGAAACTCTCCATTCACTTCAGTGAGCTAATGAAGAACTTCCAACAAGATTTTGCTATATGATATTATCAGCTTATAATACAACTAAAATATTTTCTTTAAGGACTATATACAATATTTTAGCAAGATCTCTTTCTAATTCTGCCAGACACTGAGTTAATTTAGTCTTACATACTATTCTAACCACTGAAAAACATTGGGAAAAAAAGCCCCTTCACTTATCTTTTGGGTCACTGTCAAAATTCATTGAGGACGGGAATTTTAAAAATTGTTTATCTCTCTACTTTGAACAGTAGTTTACATGAATCAGCTTTCCCAGTAGCATCAGCAGCTGCAGTAAAATGTCTGAGTTCAGTTGATATACTATTTCATGCTGAATTCCCTGTTGCTAATATGTGTACTAATGGAATTGTGTGAATCATATCCGCACACAGTTACAAGATTAAACAAACACTTATCCTTACAGTCTGGGCTGACCAACTCTTCCAATAATTTACTCAGATGAAGATCTCTTTCATATCGTATTACACAGAAATGATACTATAATGAGAAATATGAAGGTAACTTGTAATTACACTCCCACCAGAAGGAAGGGATGAGACATAACTTTATGTAAAAGGGACATAATTTTATTTTATGAGTTACAACAAGTCCCACAGTGAGACTCACTATTTGTTAGAGCAGAGCTTTCCAAACTTTTCATGTTGGTGACACACCTTTTAGACATGCATCATTTTGTGACATAGTTGCAAACGGGATGTTAAACTAACCCCTTATAAGAGATACAGACATATATATAAATTGTAATAATGAAATGTACGGGGACACAACATATCTCATAAAAACCTTTCATATATTTTTAAAATATATATTTTTTAAAATACATGATTTATAAATAATAAAATACATTTCCAAGATCGTAGGTGACACACCTGCGTACTACAGGTGACACACTAATGTGCCATGGCACACTGTTTGGAAAACCCTGTGTTAGAGAAATATCTGAGGCAGGGTTTAACTGCCTCATCACCAACATATTATTGGTGAGCCAACCCTGCTTATATCCAACTGTCCATCTTTTAGTGGAGGAAGGTCTTTCTATACCGTGTGCTGGCCTGCTGAGTATGTGCTCTGATTGTGTGCTTTGGCTAAGGCCCTTTCCGCATGACATTGCTGTTTCATTTCTGCCACAGGATGGCAGCAGTCGGCAGGTTGCGCTTCTGCATGACATCGTCACCGTCCCGCTGCCATCCTGTTGTGGAGCGTTGTGCTTGTGCAGTTTTTGCAAAACAGAAAAAATCCATTTTGCATCTGTGATCATGTGGTTCTCCCATCACTTCTGGCCATGCAGAAGCTGTGGAAGTGCATTGGCCATGCTTCTTTCCATAGTGCAGCAATGGAAAAAGCCTGGCTGCACTGTGGAAGGAAGATGTGGCGCCATTGTGTTCTCTTCCACATGGACCGAGCAGGTGCAGAGAGGAGCGTTGATGACCCGCTCCCTTCTGGACCCGGGGCTGCAGCAAGACAATGCGGAAGAGTGTCATCATGTGGAAATGGCCTCAGTCTCAAAGGAGTTTCTTTGTCACTGGTACCTGTGGCCAGTAGTAGTAATAGTAACAACAGCAACAGGGTAGCTGGGGGAGCCACTCCACTCTGCCTAAAGTCCCTCAGAGTGCCATTGGCAGAGAAATCTGTGCAGTGCCATGTGCCTGAGCCACACAGTCATCTAGATAGCATGTGAGAAGCCATCGCTGCACTAAGAACCAACTCAAGAAGGCACTAAATCTCTGGAATTCTGAAAAAAAAATCCCTAAGCAACACATGTGACCTGTTCATGTAACAAAGACCACTTCCTTCATATCTCCAATAGATCAATGGTTGTTACACATGCAATCTTGCATATGCAGTGTGCATAAGGGGGCTGATAGGAGATTCCAAAGCCAAATATAACTTTGAGTTTGAAGTTGGGGTACAGTAGAAGTAACTTGAAAAGATGCATAAAATTAATCGGGTTGGGTCTCCTTAGAGATGAGTACCCACTGCCCTCACCTTCTTTTGTTTTTCATGGTCCTCATTAATTCTCTTCTGTCCCCTGCTCCTAGAATGCCCACTGAATGAGCTGGGAAGACAGATTCAAAATTCTGTGAAAGGGTTTATAGGAATATTTATGGGAAAGCTTTGGGAACTGTATTCCCTGTAAAGTGTACATTGTTGTATCACATATGCTATCTGGGATATCATCATTGATCAATTGGTCGTTCTGCATGGGTCTTGTGGTAGTCCCCAATGGTTCTACTGGACAATCAGGAGCAACTGATACCACTGATCATACTATTTTTCTTGCCCATTTGGTTGATATAGGACTTGGAAAAACTGTACTGTGGTGGTGCTAGTTCTACTTGGCTGAACATTACTATTTTTTAAATTATTTTTTATTAAGTTGCTAATGCTGAATTCTTCCATCTTTGTGCTTATACCAATCTTGCTGCTGTAGTCATATACTGTAGAAACCTCCCATGTTTCTCTTCCAATTCTTTTTCCATAAGTGCCAGAAGTAAAAGTTCTAGTTTTAATTGAATATTCACCTTTAAAATCTTTCAGTGAAAGAATGCACTTGGATCTAGAACTTTTTAGCTTTTTCACAAGCCTACCACATATGATAAAATTTCCCTTCTTGCTGTTCACATTTCCAACATACATTTGAAACATCTTTATATATTCTAGCCAACTTCTCTGGGTGTTTTTGCAATGATACACCATTTTATAAGATTTCTCTTTAAGATCGAACATAATGTGAACTTCAACCCTTTTGACCACTTTCCCCATTATTCCATCTGTATGTGATTCCCAAATTCTGAGCCAAATTTAACAAAAATTCATATATTTTACAAATCACATGTTTACCATCTATACACAGTTGCATTTCAAACTCAGATTTACATTTTTCAAAACCATGGTTCTTTTTATCCACGTTTAACTTTTCAACTGTTGATAAGAAAACCACTGAAAAGCAACTGTTCTTTTGTCTGAACTTTATATTTTCCTTGATAATTATCCAGCAAGTCTTGATATGTTAACCATCTTTTTTTACCTAGTGTCTCTTTTTAATGAAAAGCCCCCTGTGCTGAAACCCATAAATGCATCCTTGGGCCAGACTGGATTTATGCCTATTCCATATTCTCAATAAAATAATTCACAAAGTAACTATCAAAATCCACATTCATTTTAACTTTAGCATACTAGAGTTATCTATGCCATCCAAACCTTAGGCCATGCCTTTCTAACTCCAGCAGCCTTTTATTACTCAGCACCATTGTTAACCTGATTTCTGAGGTCCCTTAGGGGACGCCTTAATGTGCTCCACGTGAGAGGGAACGGAAACTCAACATAGCATAAACAATAGCAATGCAAGAGGCAGTATCTGAATAAACAAATGTACAGACAAAGGGCATTCTTCTCTTGTCCTTTTGACATTTCACATGGTTTTGTTAACTCTGCATTAACCATTATTTGTGCTCAATATTGAGTATAAATCAATTTAGCCGATTTAATGAAACTATCCCCAAGATTCATTTCCTCCAGAACTCTATAAAAACAGAAAAAGTCAAATGGTTTTTCAGCATCTAGCAAAATTGTTTCTTATTGTGTTTTTCTAAGTATTCCAAAATGTCTAGAATATTTCTGGTGTTATCTTGAAGTTGTCCTTTTTTTTAAATTATCTGCACTGATCTCCATATTTAAAATCCTGGAGAATTACTTCCAACCTTTCTGCTAAAATCATTGTAAATAACTCATAATAATTATTCAGTAATCATATTCACCTATAGTTCTTTGTCAATATCAAGTCTTCATTCTCTTTCAGTATTAATGTTATATTCACTTCTTTCTAAATTATCAGAAAACATCCCATTCTGAAGGATAGAATTCATTTTCTGTTGTAATGGCAATAAAAAAAATACATCCTTAAAACACTTATACTAAAGAGCTGAGAGGCCATCCGGTCCTGGGATTTTACCAAATTTGATCTTCATCATGTAAATTTGCTATCATTACCAATTCATTCATAATCTATTTCTGGTAATCTGTGGTAAATTTTATTTACATAGGTGTTCATCCACTCTCTCCAAGGAAGCCTGTTGTTTGCCTGTATAAAGAAGAGAACCTATGAAAACATTTCTTGTTCCTTACCTTATCGGTCATAACAGCTTTGCTCTCTTGTAATTTTAATATCAATTTCATTTCTTTCTCTTTTCTGTTTACAAGTGAACCATTTCCTTGGTTTGTTTGTGAATTCGAAGGTTTTTTTGTTTTATATAAGTCATCCTTCCATCTCACTCATCATTAACATAGATAAAGATCTCTGCAAAATCTTAATTTGATTAGCAGTAATTGTCTTTGAGGCAGTTTTTATAGCTCAGCTTCCTTTCTTTTTATCTCACTCAGAATCAATTCCATTTTCTCTTGCTTCCTTTTTCTTAAATATAGAATTCTGCTGGATGAAATATACTCTCATAAATGCTTTATTTGTACTCCAAACAATCCTAATATCAGTACCTCTATTCAAATTATCCTCAAAGAATTCTTTAAGTTTCTTTTTACATTTCTCTACAACCTTTTCATTCTGAAGAAGAATTTTTTAATTTTTTTTTTATTAAAATAAATTTTATTTCATTCACATTATAAAATAAAACAAAAACAAACAAAAAACAAAAAACAAAACAAAAAAAACAAAACAAAAGAAAAACATCAACATATACATACATACAAACTTACATACATACATACCTATCTATATACTAACAAACTAACTCCCTAACATACAAACATATACAAATATTTCATACATACCTTGACTTCTTTCATAATCCATCGGGTAAAACATCTTATTTCTTCCTTTCTATCCTGCTATGTAATCTAAGCTTCTTCTAAATCTTTACAGCAATTTCTGTACTCTAACTTCTATGTGCTTATCATATCTCTTACAACTACATCCAACTACAATAACATTTTTAAATTTAATTTCTAACAAATTCTCAAATGTCATTATTTCCAAATATTTAGTTTTATACCATTTAATATATCATATTTCTAACATGTGTCTCTCATAATTCATTTAGTTATCCTCTATATACATATAAGTTGTTTCATCTGTATAATTAAATCATGTATTCCATATCCTTTAATTATATAATCTATCTACATATAACCTCCATATTATATTGTATCTGTATCGCAATTTATTATTTACACATATCACCCCATATATAATCCGTTTAATCTGTATAATTTAATCGTATAATCCTAAAGTCGCCAACTTTCCCCAATATTTCTCCCATAAAGGGTCTAAAATTTCCCATTCCTCTTTAAATACATTATTCTTTCTGTTTTCTAATCTTTTTGTCAATTTATCCATTTCGACTAATTCAAAAGTTTTTTTAAATCCCCCATTGTTGGTGCACTCTCATCTCTCCTTTTTTGGCAAAGGTGATTCTTGCAGCACAGGTCATATAACACAAAATTTTTAAAGATTTCCCCTTTTTTTTATTTTCACATCCATTTTCTCAAATATATTTAACAGAAAGATTTCGGGGAGTAATGAAAAATTAATTTTTAAGTATTTCATTATTTGTTCATGCACCTTTGTCCGGGAACCCCTTTGCCACTTCACACGTCCACCAACAATGGAAGAAAGAACCAGTGTGTTGACATTTCCAACATTTTGCTGTTGTCTTCATTTTCTTCATCTTGGAAAATCTGCACCGGGGTTAAAAATCTATAAAATATTTTAAAGAAATTTTCTTTCAAATTATAGCTTTTTGTATATTCCATATTTAGGCTCCATGTACGTTCCCATTGTTGCAATGTTATTGGGTATCCTATTTTCCCCGGGCCCATTTTTATATTTTCCTTTATGATTTCATTTTCCATTTCCAAATTTATTAATATCTTATATATTTTACTCACATTACATTTAACATCCACTTTCATCAAATTATCTAACTCTGTCTCTTTAATGTTATTCCCCTTTCTTTATTATCTATTTTATCCCTTTTCCCAGCCAATTGCCTATGAAGAAACCAGTGTGATCTATATCCCTCTTTCATTAGTTCCTCCCTACTCTTTAATTTTATATTATTCCCTTCTCTTTTAATTATATCCTTATATCTTATCCAATTACCAGATTGATTCTTTTCTAATCGTTTAAATGCTTCATGTGGGGATACCCAACCTGGCATTTTTATATATAATTTATTTCTTATTTTTATCCAGGTCTTTAATATTGATCTCCTAACATAATGATCCATGAATTACTATTTATCTTATGCTTGTCATACCAAAGGTATGCGTGCCATCCAAAGTACAAATTAAACCCTTTCCCAAAAATTTAAGAATTTCCATTTTCCAAGTTACCCAATCTTTAATCCAATTAAATTTTTAAGCATAATAATATAATTTCAAATCTGGCAGTGCTAAACCCCCCCTTTTTCTTTTGTTTCTTTCAAATATTTAAATTTGATTCTTGGTCTCCTCCCATTCCAAATAAACTTACTAAAAATCCTGCTCCCATATTTTAAACGGTTTCTCATTTTTTATTATGGGTAAACATTGGAATAAAAATAACATTTTAGGGAGTATATTCTTTAAAAAATACCCAGAGTTTACCCAATAAAGAGAGCTGCAAATTATTCCTTTTTTCCCAATGTTTTTTTTTAATTTCATTCCAAATCTTTTTATAATTATTATCAAATAAATCCGAATTATTTTTTGATTTTTGTTACCCCAAAAATATTTTATTTTTTGACTGTTTTAAATCCGGGAATTTTTCCCGTCAAATCATTTTCTTGGTTACTTTTTAATTTTTTTTGTTATTATTTGAGATTTCTCTTTATTAACTCTAAATCCAGCTATATCCCCAAATTGTTGTAATATTTCAATCAGCTGTTTAATACTATTTAAAGGATCTTCCAGAATTATAACTAAGTCATCTGCATACGCTTGAATCTTTATCTCATGTTCCTTTATTCTAATTCCTCTCAATAATTTTTCGTTCCTTATATTATTATTCAAAATCTCTAAACAAATGATAAATAGCAAGGGTGAAAGTGGACATCCTTGTCGTGTACCTCTGTACAATCTGAATTGTTTTGTTCTTTCCCCATTTACAATTAAACTTGCTCTTTGATCATTATAAATAGCTTTTATCCATTCCATAAATTTTTTCCCCTTTTTTCCCATTTTTTCCATTATTGCAAACATAAATGACCAATTAACATTGTCGAAAGCTTTCTTGCGTCCAAAAATATTAATGCCAATTGTTTTTGTTTTTATGCTTCTGATAATATTCTATCGTATCTATAATGATTCTAATATTATTTTTTAGATGCCTTCCTGGGAGGAACCCTTTTGGCCCCATGAATCCATTTTTTAATATCTCTTTTAATCTATCTGCTAATATATATGCAAAAATTTTATAATCAATATTTAACAATGCAATGGGCCTGTAGTTCCCTTTATCCGTCAAGTCTTTCCCTTTTTTTTGGGGTTTAAAATTTTATATTTAATTTTTTCCCAAGTGTTGGGAAATCTCCCACGTTAATCGAATTCATAACCTGAACAAGTAATGGCGTTAATTTTTGAAATTTTTTTATAAAAAAGGGCCGTAAACCCATCTGGTCCTGGGACTTTCTTTACTTTCAACTTCCCAATCGCCTTCTTAACCTCATACAATGTAATCGGATTGTCAAATTTTCTTTTGCTTATCTAAAAATTTTATTTATTTTTATTCTTTCCAAAAATTCCGTCATCTTATTTTCTTCCTCCCTTAATGTTTTTTTCTTTAAACAATCCTTCAAAATACCCAACAAAAATATTTTTAATTTTATTTTGTTGATAAAAGGTATCTTGGCCCTCTTTTATTTCCTTAATGTAACGTTTTTCTCTTTTTTTTAATTCTAAATGACAACCACCTTCCTATCTTATTAGCATGTTCAAATTGTCTTTGTTTGGTTTTTATTTCATTTTTTCTTCTATTTCATTTGGGTCATTATTAATGTTAGTTGTTTTTTTAATATCTGTAATTCTTCTAAAGTTTTATGATTCTGTGGGTCTTTTTTTAATTCGTTTTCTTTATCCGAAACATCTCCTGTATCTTTGCTTCTTTCACTTTTTACATTTAACCATCCATGCTTGCTGATTTATAAAAAACCCCCCGGCATTACTACCTTACTTGTTTCCCATACAATTTGTTCTGATTGGCCCTTATTCATTTTAAATTTTAAAGGGAAAATTTTTTTAAACTCTTCTCTTGCTTTTCCTACCACTATTTCATTTCTCAAAATGCTATCGTTCAATCGCCAATTATATTTCCTACTCCCCTGATTAATTGTTATTAAAACTGGGGAATGATCAGAAATCATTCTGGGTAATATTTCCAATTTTCTTATATTTTTAACTAATTCTGTTGAGAGAAAAACCATATCTAATCTAGACCAGGACTTGAATTGTTCTGAATAGAAGATATTCTTCTTTTTTCCCCGTTTACCTGTCTCCAGGCCTCCACTAATGTTAATTGATCCAATAAATTGAAAAAACTTTTAGGGAGTTTCCCTTGATTTTTTTCTGAACATCATGCTTACTTTTAATTTTTGATCTATCTAAGAGTGGATTTAATCCATTTCAGTCTCCCAGCATAATCGTCTTGTAAAAATATATCTCTAATTCTATCAATTTTTCTAGCAATCTTGAGTAAAATTTACTTTTATTTTCTAAGGGCCCGAAAAATTTCCCAAATTTTCATCAATTTCAAATTAATTATATTTACCTCAACAATTATACAATGTCCTATTCATCACTAAACACCTGTTTAGCTTCTAATTTATTATTTAAAATATATGGTCACCCCTTTTTTTTTTTTTATCTATGGAGGAGGAGAATGACTGTCCTAGTTTTGGGTTTTTAAAAATATTTTAGATCTTTACTTTTAATATGGGTTTCTTGTATCGCCGTATATCCACTTTTAATTTTTCTAATTTTTTTGGGAAAACACATTTTCTTTTTTATGGGGAATTTATTCCCCGAACATTCCATGTCAAAATTTTTAAAAATTTATTCCCACCTAAAAGTTTTTGTCCACTATTCAGTTCCTTCCTTTTTTCTGTTTCTTCTTCTTCTATTTCCGGATCGATAGAATTCAATTCACCTTCTCCTCCTTCTTTTCCTTCTTCTTCAGACTCTGTCTCTTGTCCACCAGCTGCTTCCTCCTCCTGCCTTAGATCAGCTTTCTTCCCCCCTTTTCTTTGCTTTCTCCTCAATTTCTGTATTTCCTGTGTAGTCGTTAAAATTTTCTTTTTCACACTCTTCTTCTTGTTCTTGTGTCTCCTTCTCTTTTATTACTCAATTTTTTTTCCCTTTTGTTTCTTCCAAAATTCTTTTGCTTTCAGAGTTGGATTTAAAACGACCTTCCTCTGCTTCCACAGAAAAGAATCCCTTCTGTCTTTTCCCATGTGTATCGAATTCCTTGCTCTCTTAAAAGCTTGTGTCATGAAAAATATTCTCTTTGCCTTTTTAATATAGTTGGATGTACATCTTTGAAAATCTTAAATTTTTTACTCCGTTTATCACGAATTTCTTTGCGTAACTTTGTTGTAGGAACAAGTCCTTCACTCTCTCCCGAAGGAAAATAAATCACGATATCCCGTGGCATGCTTCTTTTTTTTTGCTATAGCCGAGTTCACCCTAAGATCCTAAACCCTTTTCAGGTCTAATTGCTCCGGGGACCAATCAATATATTGTGCCAGTGGTCTAATTAAACTCTCATATAAAAACTTCTTGCACTTGTTCTCTCATTCCTCTACTTAATCGGTTTATTCCTACTTTTTTTTATCCATTAATAGTGTTGTTCTAGCTAATTCTTTGCTTCCCTTCTGTTTTCGTTGCCTGTTCCTCCAATCTTGTTGTTCTTCCTTCCATCTCTTTTACTTTCTCATTTACGTACTTTAGTTCTGTCGTTATATTATCCAATTTGCTATTAAATACATCCATTTCTTTTTTCACATCTGCTCTTAAACCCCCGGGTCTCATATGTTTCATTTCTGTCTTTATTCCCCATTTCATTTTTAAAAGTCAAGGTTAAAATCTTTTTAAACTCTTCCATGATGTCTGATCCTCCACTTTGGTTTGCTCCTTGATTTTCTGGTAATGTTGTTTTCATCTCTGTGGTTGGTATTTTTTAAATTCTATTGAAGCTCGTCTCTGCAATAAGGTTTGGAAACCCTTTTTTACCGCCAGCTGCAGCTTTTCTTTTTCCAGCTCCCATCATTTTGTCAATCGTGACTTGAAAATTGGATTAAGAAAAAATTGGGTAAATTAAGCCCCACGTAAATGAGAAGGGTACTCGCACTTGAAAGATAAATATAGACCACTGCCTTGTAGTTTCCTTATAAAGAACTACTGGGGGGACTTCTTTCACCATCTTTATCCCTTCGGGGGGGGGGTTCCCCCCTTTTTGTTGTTACTCTCTCCACCAGTACTCACTCAACTACCCCTCGCCACTATCTCAGTTCGTCTTCCAAAATTATCTTCTGTCAATTTGTCAATCTTCCTTTTTTAACACCTCCCAAACCCTCACTTCTAAACCTTCAATATCTTCTCCCCTTTGATCTTTTTAATCTGTTTTCTTTCCACAAAAACTCTTTTGCCGGCAACACACCTCCTCTTTTAATGCCTCCTGGCCCCTCCGTCTTCCAAACTCTACTTCTCTTTTTTAAATTTTGACGCGGCTACAATCCCTCCCCCACTGGTCTGTTAATCGTCGCTCTTTCTGGCTTCTCTAACCCCTCCCCCTCCGGTCTGAGTCGTCCACCCACTTTCAAATTCTCTCCGTCTCTTATTTCACGTTCTCAGACCGCTCTTCTCTATAAAGCTTTTTTCCCCCTTTTCCCCCTCTTTCCTCTTTGCTCTTCTCCCAAAACTTTAAAAAACCTTCCCCGTGCCCTCTCTCCAAGTCTTTTAAAAGCGTCCAAACTTCCCCTGTCTTTTCAAGGTTTGTCGCTCTCCTGCCGCTGCTCTCTCCGCCCCTCTCCTCTCCCAGCTTCAGGCTCGCCACTCGTCTCTCTCATTCCCGCCGCAGTCCCCTTAAATTTTTTCTACCGTTCCTTGTCCGTTCTCTCTCATTTTTTAAACCTTCGTCCTTCTCTTAGTCCCTTTTCCACGTCTCTTTGTTCACCACCTTCCGTCCTTCACTCTCCCACAACGTTCAATCTCTATCTCCTTATCTTTCCACTTCTCCCCTCTTTCTTCTCCGTGTCTCTGCTTCTCCGTACTTTTTCAAGCCTCCATTTTAAACAGCTTGTCTGTTTACCATCTCAACGTGTCCCCACAACTTTAATCTTTAAACTTCAAATTCCTTTTATATCAGGGGTTTTTAACACAGTTCAATTTGAATCCCGTCTTGTAGCCAGCTATATAAACTGCTTTCAGTATTTGTAGATTCTAAGCCTTTTTAAAACCCTTTTAAAACATTTGAGTCACATTAAAAATCCACGTGTCTGGGAGTCCTTCCCCCCGACCACGCTTTCTGTTAAGTTAGAGTCCACTATTCAAACGATCTCCACCATAAAGATAACGTTGGATCCATTTCCCCATGTTGAGTTAAATTTATTTAAGTCCAGATGTTTATCAAACTACAGATTTTTAAAAGGGGGTTAGCAGCAAGCCTTAAAAAAAGGGTTTCCCCGAAAGGTTTAAAGGCGGCTCTGCCGATCCCGTTATTGGTTTTGTGTGCCGATCTTCCCTCTCCACTCTCCCAAACACTCCGCAGCTGATTTTTTGGGTCCCCCTTTAGTCGCCCCTGAGATCCCCTTACCAGGGGTTCTTTATTTTCTCCTTCTTAGATCTTTTATCGGAGAATCCGACCTCTCTGGGACATCAGTCCCCTGCAGCTCCGCAGGTTCCCAACCTAACGCCGCGTCTTCTCCACCGGAAGTCCCCCTGAAGAAGAATTTCATTCAATATTCAAGTTCCTCCCCCCACCCAAAAGTTAGAGCCACAGGATTATGATCTGAAAGTCTATGGTCTACTTGGCTGACCATTTCCAGAACTGGGTCTCTGTGAACTTTTGCTAGGTGGTGTTGGGGAACTGTTCTTCAGTCTCATGGCTATTAACTTTTAAAGTTAAGGTTCAGTACTGTCTCTTATGCTTTTTAGAATCTACTGGAAGGCACTGTGGGGCATCATCCAGTGTTTTGATCTTCCAGAGGTGGGTGAATATATTGAGGTTTAAAACAGACAAAACAAAAATTCTGCTGATCAGGAGGAAATGAAGTCTGGAATAGGGATTACCCTCCATTGTAGATAAGAGTTGCACTCCCATTGAAAGACCAGGTTCATAGTTTAGTGGTGCTATTGAACCCAGCATTACTCTTGGAAAATAATGTGGCTGCTATGCCCAGAAATGCCCTTGCCCAGTGTCAGCTGTGAGCTGTTGTTTCATGTGAGCTTAAAATTTATATATCACCAGTCTAGATCCAACTGTACTGGTTTCTAATTTGCTTCCAAGCACAACAAGGTGCTCATTTGGGCTACAAAGCTTAGGGTCAGGATAACTAAAGGATGAACTACTCCCATATCATTCTACCTAGAATTTGAGATCTTCATTTTTTTGTTTGTATCCCACTGCTCTCCCACCAAATTTGAGGTTCTGGTAATATCTCTGCTGTCACCAAATGTGAAGACTTCCACTAATCTCACTCCCTGTCACAAAATGTGAGGGCTTTCCTTCATCCTCACCTCTGCCACCATCTTAAGGACCTCTTCTTGTCCCATAACTGTGGCCACCAGTTGTGGGGTTCTCCTAGATGCCATCATGGTTCTTGTGTGAGATATCATTCATCCACTATCCCCACTGGACAGTGCGCCTCTTTTGTCAGGTGCTGCCAACACAGATACTGTGTCTGAACACAAGCTTTCTAATTTCTATGGTTCCAGCGGGCCAAAAGCATATGATAAAAAAGGATACTTTATTAATAGAATTTGAACATAGCATAACAAATTAATTGTTTAATAAATTTAAAACACATCTCTCACTGTTACTCACTCTCATCTGCTAGCTGACTCAGATCCCCTCTAAATCTCCTAACTGCTCAAACTCCTAAACCCAACTCACTAACTTAACCTGACACACTATTCACTTTGACAGTCTACTCTCTTCATTCCTCCTGTGATACATCAGTCTTATTCAAATCCTCTCAGACATTCGACCAATCACCACTCTCTCACAGCATTCTATTCTCTCATCCCTTCCAACAGATCCTTAGTTTATTTTTGTTGTTGTTCTTGTTGTTGTTCTTGTTGTGTGCTTTTGAGTCATTTCTGACTTATGACCCTATCAGTTATTTTCTGGGGCTGAAAGTGTATGACATGCCCAAGGTCACCCAGTGGGTTTCCACAGCCAAGTGGGGACTTGAACCCGGGTCTCTAGGGTTGTAGTCTAACATTCAAATCACTGCATCGTGCTGGCTCTCCTAATCTTATTAATTCTAATAAGTGGAATACATTTACCCTTAAACAGGCCACAAAAATCACAGTTTCTAATTTGCTTCCAAACTCAACTGAAAGTGCTAGCTTGAGCTAAAACCCATGATACCTGAAGGAGGAGCTCCTCTCATATGCCTGGAATTTGAGCACAGTGGCAATGGGTCTCACCACCTCAAAATGCTTTCTTTCTGGAAGCACTTTGGTTGTACAATTCTCTTCTAAGGGAAGTCAAGTTGACTCTTTCCCTAATGAACTTTCATGAAACAACCATAACTACATTGTTCTATATGGCCTTTGGTCCTCAAAACCAGGACTGGCTTTTGAAGTGTTATAAATGTGGTGCTTTAAAAAAATAAAAATAAAATGATGTGTGTTAAAAATAAAATTAATACATTGAGCGTCTATTTAAAAACTTTTTAAATCTGTTTTTATCTGTTGTGAATTGCCTCAGAACCCCCAATGGGCTGAGAATCAGTAAGCAAATATTTTTAATAAATAGGCAGAGAAGTAAGTAATTAAATAAATAATGCATGCATGCACATGCATTTCTAACTTGCCGTGCTCCTGTATGAGCTCAAAACCGTTTCTAGTCCCATTTACTAAGTTTAGGTTTCAAGTGAATCAAAAATACCATAACATTAAAGATCTGTTGGCCTTGGACTTCTCTACCTGGTAATGTGCTATTTAAGCATAAACATGTAGAGTAATTGTTCATTTAGTAAAATAGATGGGAGGGAGAGAAGGATGGAAGAAAAGAATGACGGGGGGGGAGGCCATTTCCGCACTAGGTTGTTATAGCGCTATAATTCCACTTGCAACATCCTATGGAATCTTGGGGTTTGCAGTTTTGGGAGGGGCCGGCTGGCCCTTCCCAAAACTGCAAACCCCAGGATTCCATAGGATGTTGAAAGTGAAATCATAGCGCTATAATAGCCTAGTGCGGAAGTGGCCAGAAAGAGAGAGAGAGTTCTTCATGCTGAAGAAGGATCTCTTGTCGGTTTTGTGTTCAGATAGAAAACTTAAAAGCCAATTCTTACACACCACACATTTCACAATAAATGAGTTAGTGATTCACATGTCCCACAACAGTTGTTGTTGCTGTTGCTGCTGCTGCTGCTGTTGTTGTGGTGTGTCTTCAAGTTATTCCTGACTTATGGTGACCCTTAGGTGAACCTATCCTGGAGCTTTCCTGGCAAGATTTGACCAGAGGAGACTTGCTTTTGCCTTCTTCTGATCTCTGTGTAAATAGTTAGATTTAATATGTACTGCTCACAAATGTAGGTGGTGTTATATGTGAGGGTGGAGAAAGCTGTACACATATGTCTGCAAATGAACACTGCCAACTGTTGTGTTTCATTACTGTAGCACCTTCCATTATGTCTAGCCAAGTCAAGCGTCACATCCACTGTTCACATTTCTCTCATGCTTGCATGAAATAGAAAATGGATTAACAGCAGAGCAAAGAAATTCCAAGCCCTGGTGCCTACCTAATAGAGTCCCTATTCCTCAAAATTATTTTCTAGTAAACTGCCTATGAAAGGCAGACTAGTGCAAATTCCCATTTATGTTTGGCATATGTGCATTGGAGTGAGCAGAATTAGGAAGTAATTCATTACAACAATGTATTAGTCATGAGTAGTTTCTTTTCCAAAGTTTAACCAAGTTGTACGGTGTTATCCTTGGGACTGTAATTTTTTAATTACTTTTATTATTACAATACATGAACCCAGTAAGTGGAGCAGGAGGAGGAATATCACAGGTTCAAAAGCTGGCTCACACTGTGTGTTATTCCGTTGCTCTCAGATTTTCCTGCCTCTTTTAAAAAGCCATTTAGTTACTTTTTAAAAACCTGTAACTTTAATGGCAAATTATTACTTACCACACTGAATACTGCAGTACTATAACTGAACTAATAACTTTGTAAAAGCAATTTGCCAAAATCAGACTAAGTATCTTTTGATTTTGCTTCAGCCATTTTTAATCCTGCCCTGGGTAGGTAAGAATAATTAAGAATCATTTTGAACTAAAAAAGTTCAAAGGGTTTAGTTTATTTTGTTATGGTTTTACTATACTGATATACTCCCCTCGTACCAAAATAATCAAGATAATTTATGATGGAAAACAGTGGCTTAGTAATATGATGCCAAAAGAAAGATGGAGGAGGAGAAGAGTAATTTTAATAATCCTAACAACTACTCTGTAAGGTACATTATTTTTTTAAAAACACATTGTGATTGAAGATCTGAAAGATGCTGGTTCATTTTGGTCCATGTAATGAATCCATGGCTGAGGTGAGATTTGAATAGCAGTCTTCACTGTGCATAGCTTGCATCTAAGCTGTTAGGAGAATGATTGCCTTAAGTGTGGACTCAGTTAGAAAATGAAACTGATGAACCTCTGTCCTGAGTATCTTGATCTATAGCACTAAAGAACTTTATTTTCAACTACATTCACTAATTTCATCTAACTCTTTTAGCCAATTTAATAATAAATCTCCCATAAACCAGTGAAAATCCATCCTTTTCCACAGTAGCCCCGCACAGATGTTTCAGAGACGAAAGAAATTTTCCACAGTGTATTGTGTGTCCAATACACATATCATGGTAGCAATAGGAAACAATATGGAAAAATTGGGTCACTCCCAAACTCTCTTTTGAAGATGATTTTTCCATGTAAGCGAGCAGCTGAATGCAACTGTTGTTCTGCTGCAATGAAAACAACATAACATGTGGAAGTGAGAGAATTCTGGTATGCTAATTAACACTGTAGCTGGAGCATGTCCTTTCTGCTGATCGTCTATCACTCTGGTTGCCCTCTGTTTAATATAGATCAAATGAAAAGTGGGCCTATAACTCAGACCAGCTTCAGACATTATCTTGCTGAGCAGGAGAAGTATGAACAAGTTCCCACACTTTCTCTTCATCTACCACATTACTGCACCTAAAATGAAGCTTTTGCACCTCTCCATAAATGAGATTCATAAACTCCAGGTGGGAGACATGTGAATACTGTATTTCAGGTGTAATGTTATTACATATGATACAAGATCTTTTCCATTTGGTTTGGGCAGGAAGGTAATGTCCAAAGCACTCTTAGAGCAAGGACTGTTTTTTACATGGGACATACATAAAACGCATTACTGCCTCAATATCCAAAGAAACCTTTGATATCTTTGATAAATACTACCCCACTGTTTTTGTAATGGGCTTGGAAGAGTAACTTTTTTAGATTCTTATTTTTGGACCCTCCTCCCACCCAGCAGCAGTAGTAGCAGTAGAATGCACTGAAAAATACAGCTGTATTGTGGAGGTCATTGTTGCTGTAACAGCCTAGTAAGAAATTACCTAGCATCGTTACCACCTGTAATAGCATTATTGTGTTTCTTCTTGAGCTTTTTCATGTCCTGCTAGAACAGAGATGAAGAAATGAGTCCCAAGCTTCATCACGACCCCCACTTCTATGGCCCCTAAGATCAACTGGCACACCTCAAAGTTTCTAGACTTCCCCAATTGTTTTCACAGAAATTTCTGGTTATTTTTAACCTGAAAATTGTCCCAAACATATGAAAATAATGTGCAAATGCAATATATTGCTTTCTCCCTTGCCATCTCTTTGAAGCTTTAAAATCAGATGGAAGTCAGCAGAAATGGGAACCAGAAGTAATATTCCCACCCACTGTGCAATTGCCCAATCCTGTTCTAGAGTGACTTATTCTGCCAAATTCTGGCACAGATATTTCCAAGTTTATAGGGTATCTTCTGATTTTTAAATTGCTCTTCATGGTACATATGAATTTACCTCATTTTTTTTAGGATACTGATCATTCTAGCTTAGTGTCTATTCTGAAAGGCAACAACACACCAAAGTCTTTGGCAAAAGAAATGCTATGATTACCAAACCTATTCAAACAACAGATCTATACACTGGGGGAATGGATAGCTCTATACATGGGGAAGTGGAATTGTAGAGGTTAACATTAGATTAAGCTCGCTGTACTCGGGCAGACTTTTGTACACACACACCCCTGTGCAACTAGGATCCTGCCTTTCTCAGAGTCCACCACTGTGCATGAAAAGCTTATGGGCTCACAAGCTGCATGGGTTTAGGCTGAGATGTACCTTCAACTATTGATGGACTGTAACTCCCAGTAATGACTTATAGCTAATGTTGAGAAATGCTGGGACTTGCAGACCACCCATATCTGGTGATTCCACCCTTTTCCCATCCTCAGTTTATATGTTATCCTGTAGTTTTATTGAATGTTTGGGAAACTAGAAGCTGCTGCTGTGATCATACTGCCATGCACTGACTATTATTTGTTGTTAATAGCTGTCATGTTGACTTCAATTTATTGCAACATTATGAATAGAGATCTCTAAGACACCTGTTATTAGTAGCCCTGCTCAGGTCTTGTGGTCTCAGGGCTGTGACTTCTTTGATTGAATCAATCTACCCATAATGTGGTCCTCTCCTTGTCCTATATCCTTCAACTTTACCTAGCATTAATTGTCTTTTCCAATGAATCACAGTTTAGTCATTTTGGGATCTAGCAAGAGTTAAGGCTTGATTTGCTCTCTGATCACCAATTTGTCTTTTTGGCAGTTCATGGTATCCATAGAACTGTATCCTCTGTCATTTGAACAGTGATCAAATCCTTCCTTACAATTGAGTACAGAAGGAAGTGCCATTGTAATTTAGGGATCACAATACATCTGGAAAAGATCCACTGTGTTGGCCTCGTTTTTCCCATAGTAACAAGCTCAGCATTGAAATGTATCAACCTTGAACTGCTTTTGAAAGCTGAAACACTCCTTTATTCTGATTGTTACCTTAATAAGTGTTACAGTTATTTTTATAAATACTGACTCAGCTGAGTTGAATACAGTATAGAAGGCAACATAGAAAACATGCTACCATAGGGTTATTGGGTAGTTCTAAACATTGAAAACCTTCACCCTATTACACAAAGGTGGTGTTATAGGGGGAGGGCAGAGCTGTGTGGTAAAGACAAGGCGCCTTATCAGATTAGGAACTGCCATGCCAATCTGGAAGAAATAAGGACCTGTCACAGTTCTCTTCTCCTTTTCGTAGTGCCTCCAACTTTACTAAGCATTATTTCTTTACCAGTGAGTCATGCCATCTCATGATATGTCCAAAGTTCAAGAAACTCAGGTCCTTTCTGCATGCGGCGAGGGAAACGCTCCCTGCCGCTACTTACCGGTTTTTTGGTGGGTCCGGGCGAGTCCGTTGGGATGAGGAGCAGTGCAAGCTCATCGCTCCGCACTGCTCCAGTGTCCAAAATGGTGGTTTCTGGTTGGGGGAGTCTCTCTACCAACCAGAAAAGCTTGCCAGCCAAAAGCCCACCCCCGGCAGATCTGTAGGCATGCACTAGTGTGTGCCAGGAAATCTGCACCGGAGCGCAGGGACGGAGCAACACGAGGTCGTGTGGTCCATACTTTTTAAAAACCTCTTAAAAGAGGTTTTTAAAAGGCACGCCACATGACCAGTTCCGGTCAGTCCGGAGCGGACTGAGGTGCAGAACTACGAAAAATAGTCTGCCCCAGTCCACTCCATAGTGCAGAAGACCTCTGTTGGAGGTCGCTCTGCACTGTTTTAATAGGCCTGTGTGGAAAGGGCCTCAGTTTAGTCATTTTGGCTTCTAGGGAAAGTTTGGGCTTGATTTGTTCCAGGAGCCATTTATTTCTGTCTTTCTGGCAGTCCCTGATATCTGTAGAACTCATGTGAAATTTCTTCAGTGATCGAATGTATCAACTTTTTATTTTGTCTTGCTCAGATAATGTGTTCCTCTACTCTTCATTTAAGTTCAGTTTGATTTCTCATATCTTGTGAAAGAGGTCTCTTGTTCTACTTTTTTTGTTATCTTCTCCTATTTCTTTTCAGTGGTTATTGTAATTGGGTCCCCCACTCCCAAGGACAAATCACTGAACAGTTGCATCCAGGATTCTGTCCTTATTTCAGTCATTTTAAATTTTTGCTTTCTGCCTGTTCTTAACCATTGGAAGAGTTAAAGCCACTAGTTCATATCCACAATTCTTTTTGTTCACACCTGATTAGATTTAGTGGTGTAAAACAATTCATTATGTGATCTTTAAATTCTACAGGATATTCTATAAATTATATTTTGGCACCGTGACATATTTTATGTTATTTGTTAGTTTTACTGTAATATTTGATATTAGCAGTTCATTGTTTCTTTCACAGTCTGGTCCTAGTTGTATTTTTTTTGCAAAGAAATGTTTTCCATCTTCTGCTTCCAGTTATATTGTCTATTTGATTTAGGTATTGGCCATGCTGTAATGTCAAAAAGCAAGAAGGACTGGTAATGTTACCTTACTGGTATACCCTATCCCAGGGTCTACAATTTTTAAAACTAAATGTAATTCAACATGCCAGAGAGGTCACCCGGATGAGCATGTAGGCAGCAACAGTCGAACACTCGAGAACCAGGTCAGGCCAGTAAAATCCCCCATCACGTAGCCCCAAGAGACCTCAAGCTGTGCAAACCAACGGTAAACAAAAGGTCCTCAGCTACTGAGGAGCCAACTTGAGGGGATTAGCATACTATCAGTAAAATCATAACAGGCATGGAGCATCTACATAAATTCACACCACAACCCAATGCAACCAAGGATCCAGAAATTTTGGCAACACCTCGTAATCCCATCATGCAAAAGGAGTTGCCATTGTGGAGCTTCTTTTCCATTGCAACACCCATTGTTCTCCCCGGGAGAGGATTTGCTCTCAAGGTACGTTTTCCCCTACAAATAGTCCTAGTTTTTGAGAGTTTTTTTCGGATAACTCCCGGTCATACCAGCAGACCATTTCTCCATCAGTTGAGTAATCCTCTCAGCCCTCTCTGTGCTGAGCAATACTTCGTTCGATGTTTTCCCAGACCAAGGACTGCAGTATCAACCCATCAACAATCCCTTCACTACTTCCCCTATTCAGTTTCCACTCTTTTGCTTCTTAATAGTTCTTGAGTGAGTGCGTGAGTGATTGCATTGATGTGTGATATTCCCTTCAATAAAATTATTTATTTGACACCTTTGCCTGGTTTTTGGCTTGGCCTGACCCCGTAAAAACTGGGTAAAAGGACCCCGCTGGGTTACCCTGCCTCTCGCATTGCTATTGTTTGTGCTCTGTTAAGTTCCCATTCCCTCTCACGTGGAGCACATTAAGGTGTACCCTAAGGGACCCCAGAAATCAGGGTAACAGTAACATCCAATAGAACAAATGTAGAGAAGAGACTAAGGACTTTTCTGCACTACACTATTATAGTGCTATTATTCCACTTTCAACATCCTATGGAATCCTGGGGTTTGCAGTTTAGAGAGGGACATTTAGAATTCTTTGAATTCTTCAGTCTCAATAAACTACAAACCCTAAATTCCACAGGATGTTGAAAGTGCAATAATAGCACTATAACAGTGTAGTGTGGAAAGGCCCATTTCAGGGTGTTAAAAAAAGATATTTAGCCCAACACATTTCATGGCCTTCTTCAGGGACTGATAAAAGATGAAAGAAAAGGGACAATACACAAACAACAAATATTTTAACAGGAAACCAGTTACAATTTGCTCTACCAAATCTGTGTACATATGTCTAATATAGAAAAGTCAAAGTTTGTTTGTGTCAGGCAAAGACCTCAAATGATTGGCTGCCTAAAAATATTCTATGGAATCCTGGGGTTTGCAGTTTAGAGAAGGGCCTTTAGAATTCTCAGCCAGAGAGCTCTTGGGTCTCAGTCAACTATGTCTGTCTTGAATAGGCTGGTTGCTATGGAGGCAAGACCTAGCGGCAAGGAGGACGGCAGTGTATTCCCCCAGGAACCCAACCTCTGTATGTTAATAACTTTGAATACAGATTGAATTTGGGAATATGGGGAAAAGTTACAGGTACTGGACAAGACAGTTAGGCGAATTAGAGGCACAGGATCTCAAATCTTTCTAGCAAGTATTACTTATGAGAAAATAAAATCCCAGGTAATGCCGAGTATATACACTAGTCTTACATAAAAATACACGTGAAATGTCTCAATTTTAAAACTACTTATTAACCCACATAAACTTATACAAAAACCAAAATATAAACTTACAAGGCTTACGACTTTAAAAATGTCTGCAGGGATTTCAAAAAGAGTGTTTTCCGAGCTTATGCCTGGCAATTGAGAGTTTGAGAAGTATGAGGCAGAACATTATACTTACATTTTCCCCCCAATGTGTACCAAGGACACTCCTTGTCTTAATAATTCCTCAGTAGATAGAAAGTTAGGGGATATGTGAAAACTCCAGTTTTAAAGTTGATGGATGTATTCTAGTTCTACATTTAGACCATGGGGAACTAATGTGCCGAGTCTTAATATCCAAGCCATTTCTTTTTTAAAGCAGGGTTCTCTCATTATGGGATAAAAAAGTTTCTCAAGCACTCTTAAAGGAGTGATCATGTTCCAGAAAATGATCAGCAAAAAGAAAAAGGGGAAAATAACTCCTAACTGATAGCAAAATGCAAGAAACTTAAAAGTTAGGAATAAAATGAAGTGTATTTTATAAGAAAATAAATATATATCTAAAAATTATTGTCTAAAATAAATTTTATACAGTCATTGTTCACTTGGTAAACTATACATAAAATCCTCAATAATTAAATATTTAAAACGAAAATAGACCTACAGAAATTACATAGAGAGAAACCTAATAATTTCTACAGGCAGGGCTGATGCAATGAATCATAAAGTCTTTACATATCAACTTCCAATGGGAGGAAGAACAATGTTGGCCACTCAGGGTTGGTAGTCCATAAACATGGTCAAATAGCCATAGCCCTGTGGATAATCCAATGCTTGTAAAGCACTAGTGGAACATCTCCTGAGAGGAGGGAAAAAATCTTCATGGTTTCTGTTGGTTGATGTGGCACCTGAATAGTCTAAACAGCCAGACGCATTTGACGTAACAGTTTTCTTCAGTGCCTGGATTTTTCTTCAAATCTCTTGTGCTTTCCTTTGTGCAAAACAAACACCATGTTTCATAGTTCTCAACACTAACCATCCCGAATAATAAGATAAGACAAACACTCACCACAGATAAATTATACAGTAGTTGAGAAAAGAAGGAATCTTCCATAACTCCTCCAATCTTATTCTATCTTTAACCCAGAGTTCAGTTTAAATAGCATCACTAGCCGGCCCATTTGTGGTTAATTAGAACTATTTCAGCAAGGTCACATCACTGTGACAACTTACATACTTGCAGTAAAATATACAGTCTCATTAAAGAATTTGTAATACAAATTCACCAGCCACTGATAAGTTCATCTTAGGGTTGACATAAGTCAGAAATGACTTACGGTACGAACAGCAAGAACTCATAAAACCAGAAAATATATGAATGTTTCAAATGACTGACTAAATGAATGAAGTTTGGTGGTCCACTGGAATATAATCAAATATACTATTTTTATTACAATATTTATATATGCTTTTTTAACCATAACGACAGTTGAACTAGTTCTGAATAACAACATCAGATTTATGGATTAATGAAATTGTCCTCACACTGATGGATCCTGAAAAAATAAATGGAAGTATTGGGCAGAGACATTTTTTCAGTTTTGTTATCCTGTTGCTCATAGACAACTCTAAAAGCAACCAAAAAGATAATTTTTAAGCTGAATATGCTATGTTCAAAATTGTAGGTGGTTCAGAAACAAATGAAACCAGACGGATGTCCAAACTGAATGAATGTCCAAATTGAATTTTTCAGCAAATCGTCATAGGGCTAGATGCAAACTTCATTTAACTTAGAATAGACTCACTGAAATCAACAGGACTTTAGTTATGCTTATTGATTTTAGTGGGTCTACACCAACTGTGACTATGTCTGGATATAACCCATAATATTTCGTTATGAACTGAAGGCTATAATGGTGTACACACCTGCCCAGGAGTAAATCTCATTGAATTGAGTGGGGTTTAGTTCTCCATAGACACATAATATGATTGCCCTGTAAAATCCTGTAACTTATTTAGAGATTACTTTAAAGTTGCAATTTCTTCCATATTTCATATTCCACTCTATATTTGAGAGTGAGTCATACTTCAATTATTTTACTTGTTACTTGTTTGGAGGAATTCCAGTATTTTCTTTTTGATGTTTAATTTAGGGTTTTTAAAACAAAAGATTGCTTTGTAATATCTTCTGTATTTTTCTTAGAATTTCCAAGGTGAATGAGCCATATAATGAACTAGAGAGCATTTTCCTGAACTGTTAAATAGCACAACATTAACAATAACTTGTTAATAATGAATAGCTTCACAAATTACATTTCTGAACTACAGTAGCAATAACAAGTTAATGATCTGTTGGGTGATCAGAGTAAAATAACTAGTCGCTTTAAAAAGTAACATTTCAAGTTTTAGGCCATTTCCACCCTAGATGTTATGTGCCATTATTCCACTTTCAACATCCTATGGTATCCTGGGGTTTGCAGTTTAAGGAGGGGACTCAAAGGATTCCATAGGATGTTGAAAGTGGAATAATGACACTATAACAGTCTAATGTGGAAATGGCACTATTCTGATTCAGGCTAGTGGCACTAGTCTGATTCAGGCATAGTTTTCAAGTGAGAAAGCAATGCTAAATTAGTTATGCCTTAATTGTTAAGGAATTCTTAGCATACATTCTTACTTTGTAAATTTAAAACCAATTGGTGGACTGCAGAATTCTCGATCCTGAAAAGGATACCATGAAAGACTCGAGCCAGTCCATTCCTTCTGCAGGCCATTTAAAATGTAAGTGGTTGCTACATGATCACTTAATATAGGGATAGGGAATGTTTGGTCTTCTAATTTTTATACAACTACAACTATCATTGGACTTTACCAGTGGCTTTGTTAGTTAAGAATGATGAGAGTTTCAGTGCAGTACCATCTGTAATGTTATGTATTTCTTATCATAAGATTAAGGAATTTAAGTAGCAATCTTCAAACAACTTGCACTTTCTAATTGTAAAAATATCACATGATCTGTTCAAATAAAATTATTTCTATTGTACCACCAAATAACAATATTTTATAAAAATCCCATTTGAGCAATGGTACAAAATTGACAAAAATTAATGCTTTTACTTCATCCTTCAACAGAGTCTTCCTCAAACTAATACTGTGGTGAATCAGTTTTACTCTTTCGTATTTACCAGGATGGTTCCCCAAATACTGTTAGAGAAAATTAAATGTAAATAAAACAACTTTGCTATAAAATCGAGGTCCCTTTAAAGTATATGAGAATCATGTTTATTCATTTTAATGGATTTATGACTTCATCTTTTATCACATTTGTCTAGCCATGCATATCCTTTAGGTTGGTTTTTCTTGTCTTTTCTGTCCTCTCTATATTGAAGCTGGAGAATCAGAAGACTGGGTAAAATATTTGATGATAGCAACTTTCTAACATTTCCTATTTGGCTTCAGGAATCCCATGCGTAGCACATTACGTATGATTATACCAGTGTCTAGGGGGAAAAAAACCTGTAAGACATAGACATTTTCCAAGAGACATACAGATATACTTATTTATTTTTTTGGCCATCAGTGAAATAAATCAATGAATATGTATAAAACAGGGAGAGTGTGGAGCCAAGCCACATATTAAGTGATAATTATTAGAGGTAAGCAAACATTGCGGTTGCTTGAGGTTTTGCAGGCTTCTCAAGACTCTTAATGGTTTTTAAAAAGTTTTTAAGGTTTCACACACCATGAAAACTCTAGTTAGAGAAAAATACATTATAGAGGGGTTGGAAGAACTTTTTGGTTCACCTTTGCTCCTACACACCCACTGATTTTGCTGATAGTGGGTTGCTAATATAAAGCACAGGCTGTGAGGGCAATCTGGCTGTGATGTCTGTCACCCCATTGATCACCAGGGTTGATTCAGCCAATTTGGTTGCCTAGGCAGGTGTCCCCCTCTCCCACACTGCTCCATGTGCATCCCTCCTGAAGCTCCACACTTGGTGGAAGAGGATGACCATCCCAGATAGAAGGAGCGTACCATTCTTCAGTCAAGGGTAATATAAAGCACAATCACTTGAGGGAAAAATGTGAAAGTAATATATCCAACATAAAACATAAGATCAATACAGAGCTTGGACAGATAACTGGTTTGGCAAATGACACCCCCCCTCCCACCATCTCCTTCTCTTTCTCCTTCTCCAGCTTTTGCGTATTTAGATTTATCATTGTTAGAAATGAAATTGTTCTGGTCCTGATGCAGCACTAATTTCACAAAATGAAGTCCTACATCAAGTGCTCTGTGGTGTTGAATCTATCCCATCGTATGTATGTTTCTTCAGAAATATCTGATTCAATTCAATAGAGATTATGGGAGGACAATTCATTGAATTTTTCCATGGAAAGAAAGGTGAGAAATTAAAGAAAGAAAGAAAGAAAGAAAGAAAGAAAGAAAGAAAGAAAGAAAGAAAGAAAGAAAGAAAGAAAAATAGTTTCTCGGAATTTGGTGCTCATCATTAGCTATGGCAGTACCACTGATCCGTGCAGCAAATGTGGTGGCAGCTTGGTCACCATTTACATCTCTTACAGCACCTCAGACCTTCTGGAGTTTCAGGGCAATGCAGAGGTAAAATGGCAGTTGGAGTCAATCAATCAATTTTGGAAAATATTTGGAGAACACATGGCAAAATAGCCTTTTTCTAAGAGTGGGAAAACGAGAAATCTTGGAAATTTTCTCATAGCCTTGTGATATATTCAGTCTCCAGTTGAATTATTGATATCAAACTAGCAGGACTGAGAAGATGCTGGGAGAACAGTGGGAGCTTCTGCAAATCAAATTGTGGCTTAGGTGATTGCATTAAATCCCTTAATTTTCAAGAATTGCATGCTATCAAGAAAGGAATATATGCGAAGCCTAATTTACAATTAGTGTGAGTGAATAAATACAAATAAAACTATGAGATTAATTTTTAGTAAATATTGTTAATTAAAATTTAGTTGCATATTTCAGGATTAAGATCTTATTTCTTTTTGATGTCTCTTTTGCACTTTTTCTTCTTTGGGAAAGGAGGGTTCTTATGCAAAAATATTTGTGAATACTCCATCAAAAGGGGTTCTTGGGGCAACAGGATCTTTAGCAAGGGAAAGACTATTGTTCTCCTCAAGCCATTTTCTTGCATTTGCCTATCCTCTCCCTTACACTCATATGAACCAATGTAGGCACATAGTGGCTGCCCCAGAGATCCTTGGCAAAGGGCAGGTAGGATTACCCCTCCCTCTTTTATTCATTTAATGCATTTGCTTCTACTTTCCCTCAGTGCAAGCTCGCAGCAACTTTCAGGGAGGAACAAAAAAGCTTGTCTCCAAATCAGAAAAGGAATTTTATTCAAGAAAATAAACTAAAGACAAACTTAATCCTGTTAATTATGACAATCTTAAGCCCAAGTTCTATGAAAGAAGGATATTGTTGTTATTGCTGCTGCTGTGTGCGCCTTCAAACTGATTCTTTCTTATGGCAACACTGTGACTTGGTTTTCCGGGCAAGATTTATTCAAGGGAGGTTTGCCATTGACTTCTCTTAGATTGAGAGAATGTAGCTTGCCCAAAGAATGTGGCTTGCTCAGTGGGCTTCCATGGCTGAATGAAGGTTCAGACTCTTGTCTTCCAGAGTACTAGTCCAGCACTCAAAACCACCACACCACTGGCTCAGTGGAAAGAAAGACTCACTGCACAAGTCCCATCCCTGTTTTACACTCTTGCAGATACATGACTTCGCCTCATTATTGTGTCTCTCCTAAAATTCCTACATTTCTGCCCACTCCTGCATTCAACACCAGCTATTCATTGTTGGCTTTCAAACCTTCAACGGCCTTGCTCATCAATACCTTTCTTCTTATATACCAATATATCCCTGTCTCTGACTCTTACTCTCAGGCTCCAGTAACCTCTGCAAATCAGGAGTCTACTTTTGCTCAAAATTACCCTTTATCCCTTTCCATTTCTTATACTTTGAAGGGCTCTGTTGTCACTCCCGTGTAGAATCTTAGGGCCTTTCCACACTACACTGTTATAATAGTGCTGTTACTCCACTTTCAACATCCTGTGGATTCCTGAGGTTTGCAGTTTAGGGAGGGGCATTTAGAATTCTCAGCCAGAGAGCTCTTTGGCCTCAGTAAACCACAAACCTCAGAATTCCACAGGATGTTCAAAGTGGAAAGTACTGTCAAATGATGAAACAAAGAAAAGTCAAAAAGTAAATCACTCATGAGTAATCATTCCTAGAAACTCCATGCCATTAGCTAATAGAGTAGAATGATATGTATGTATGTGTGCATGTGAGAGAAAAAGAGAGGGGAAATGAAAGAATCTACCATATAGAACAAACAATATTGAAACAGTACTGTGAACTGTAGTCAGAAATACTGGAATAGGGTGGTCCAAGGCTGTGGCCATAGTTAAATGAAAAGTGGGTAAGGTATGATGTTTGTAAATATACATATCCATAACAACTTTTAAAAGCAAATTATTTGCAATAAATATTCTTCACATTCTCCGACAAACAATATGAACAGAAAGATCAAGCACCGTCCAATGAGATCGGTGGCCAATCTGTTTGTGTTTTTGGAAGGGAAGCCGGAGAGATGTTGGGAGTAGTTTCTTCTCAATTGCACCATCCCCATGCCCCAGCTTTGGGCCTGAGTACCATTTTTTTAAAGTGGTGCTAATGCACTTATGATAATAGCATGGATCTTGAAGAACAATGGCAAATTTGGATTTTGGCTACATGTCACAATCTGTTCAAACAGCAAGATAAGTTTATTATTTGATTTTTTTTTCTCATACACTTATAATATGCTCCCATGATTGTTGATCTGTGATGATTGTTTGGCAAAAATGAGCCTTAACGAAACTAACCTGAAAATATAATTATTAAAAAATAAAAACAATTATTTTTAAAAAAAATCTTGCTAGTCACTTCAAGTTCCAACTTTTGGAGAAAAGGTGGAGTATAAATAAAGGAATAGAAGATAATAGGAATAGAGAATACTAACCTGTAACATGTTATCACACAATTAAAATGAACATGGAATTATCCTAGTACAGGACTCAGTGTTGGAAGAATGGTTAAATAGTACATGTACATTCTGATGTACTTATATATTTTATGTCAAAAAACTCTTCTACAGAGCTAAATCAAAAGCAAAACTTGAACATTTTCCATATCTCCAGATAAAAGGTCTCCTCATTTTTTGGAAATATCTCAGAGAAAATTCTAAAATGGCTTTTCATTTAATAATTTCATTTTATACTTGACCTCATCCCAAACACTCAGATGAGGTAAGAGCATATTTATAGCTACTCTTATCTTCATTCTTCCATAATAAAATCCTGTGAGACTAATAGCTATCTAATACCTGTTTTTTTAAAAAAAGGAAACTGAAAACAGTATACAGGGGGTGGTCAGGGCAGGGACTATGGTGTACAGAGGTGGTTTCTAGAAGCTAGTCCACAATTGGCATTTAAATATAAAGACTAAACATATTTATTGCAATCATTCAATGAATGTCACATTTACATTTGTGTTAGAGATTCATTCAAATGCATCCAGTTGCTCCTTTGTGCCAAAGATTAAAATTTCTAGGTCTAAGGGACTAACCTGGTGCCCTTCATATAAGCTAAGTTACAGTTTCCATGATCAAGCTGGGCTGAATGAGGGGAGCTTTAGCAAAGCATGTTGGGAGGACACCAGATTAAGGGAAAGTCTTTCTGAAGTCTTCCTTACACATGAATCACTTGATAACTATCAAGCTAGTCCTTGAGCTAATCACTTAGCTCATCATCTTCTCACCCACAGGCACCAATTCATAATCTAGTTAAGATGGTAAAGAGATATACTGGGGGGAGAGGGAGAGGAGGAAGGGAAGGAAGGATTTACAGAAAATGTTTAAGGCTTGTATTTACATGTATTCAGAATTAAATTCAACAAAAGCAGTATATTTTAAGAATGCTTATGTTTACTGTTATTACCTCATTATATCCTAGGGTTGCCAGAGTGGATCCAAGATGGAGTTTCTATAATTTCAAATCTTAACAGATCTGAAAGCAGAGAAGGTATTGTAAAACTCCATCTAGTGGGACAAAGGAACCTGCCCTCCCCACCTTCCAAATGCTAGCTTTCAGCTGCATCTGTCCCCCAATCCCATGGCCAGTGCCTCACCAGAGGGAAGTACCCAATCCTGTTCTAGTTGCTAGCTTGTCCATGTTGCTCCCCCACCCCTTCCCATCTACTAGTGCTGGGAAGGCATACTGTGCTGAAAGTTGGGGTATGGAAGGTGAGGGAGGACAGGTACCTTCATTGTGTTTGAGGAAGTTCCTCATCCTACACTGAGATTTGTTAAGGTTTAAATGTCAGAGTTCCATCCCAAATCCAATCCAACCATCTATTATATAGCCATGGAAACATTAACAGTCTAAAGCAGTCACCACCATTTTGGAATAAAGGGGTTTTTACTTTTGACATGTATACTAATGAATATCTCCATTGAGTCATTTTATAACATTGGTCATTTGGAGTGCAGAAACAACAAACTGGCCACTGGTAGTCTGAAAGTAAGAAAGGGGAAGTGTCCATAATGGTATCTCTGTTGCTTTTCCATAATTGATACACAGCTGAATGTGCGAAGTAGCTCAACAGAAAAATACTATGTTTAGAGTGATGTAAGAGTGATACATAACAAAACATTCAGACATGCAATTCTGCAACTGATGGCGTTGTCATCAAGTTAGAAATAGCAACGATGACCCAAACTAAGAGAAACTCTGTCTCTGAGATACAAATAAACAGAAGTTCTAAAAGGGTCAAATTCAGATAACTATGCATTTCCAGTCAGCTAGTCACCTGAATTAGGCTTTTTTTTTCATTTATTCATCAAAAGAAAAGTACATGAAACCAGTTTGAATTATTACACTGAGGTAACACCCATTTATTGATGTTCACTCTAGCTCATCAAGTCAAAACCATAACCATGTTGTCTTAAAATATTTAAAATATTTAAATATTTAACTTTAAAACACTTAAATCCTAATACCTTATGAATCCTAATACTTTCTGGTTTGTTATATTTTTAAGAAGCCAAATTATGCTTTCATAAATATCAACAGTCAAGAAGAATCAGGTCTGGTCAATCCACAGTGCAAAACCAGGCTCCTGCACAGATGGAAATGTTTCTAGAGTTACGTTCATATGACTTTCTTTGGAACATTCCTAATCTTGATACTATGTAAAGAAAGAAAAACAAATTTTTAGCCTATATTGTGCTACTAAAGAGATAGTCTAAATGTACTCTGCAGTGCGGTCCCATAAATCATGTAATTAATGGAGTGCCAACATTCCACTCTAATGTTGCCACATACTATTGTAGAGAGATTACCAGTATCTAAAACTTTTCAAAATGTCCAATCCAGCTAGACTACTTCAAAGGCATGCCGACTGGGTAAATATATATTCTTTTGGAGTGAGCCCCTGCTTTTCCTGATTTAAGCCACATGGTAGGATAGTGCTGCCAATTTTTTGCAGCTCAGGAATATACCACCCAGTGTTTAAGAAGGTATATGTCCAACATCCCAGAAAGATTGCTTATCATTTTTATATGCTAAGAGTGTAGATGCTGCATTATAATCAAATGTCAGCCTCATATTGTCTTTGTGCAAAGGATGGCCCAAAACATTTTGCTACCTGAGACAAATGACAAAAAGTGTCCACTGATCCACATAGAGTATCAGATGAATTTTATTTTGCCATTTGTAATGAGGTATTATACCCTTTGCATCTGAGGATAGCAGGCTAGCAGGACAGGTTGACTGGAGTACACAATACTATTCTTCCGTAGAGGGATTTGGCCAGGAACTGCTTATGCCCTGTCCCTTATTTTATTTGATAACCCACAATGCAAGCATATTTCCAACATGTGTCTTCATAGGTCGTTGTTGTTGTTGTTGTTGGTGGTGGTGGTGGTGGTGGTGGTATTCTCTTCCTGCCTGTTCAATGACCAAAGCCCAACACCCAAATCAATATTTAAATATGATAGCCCCCCCCCTTTCCATGGCCATTTAGTGGATAGTTGAAAGCAGAAGGTAGGCAGAGAAGCATCTGGCTATGTCCCTATAGACAAATCCAGAATGAATATATCATTTGCCAAGACCTCTGCAGAATTTAATGGATCTCAGTGAGTGATGTCATTTGTCTGCATCTAATTATGGAGACACATCCAACTACTTCCTTACTTCCCCACCCCCTGCTCCTCACCAACCACTGAATGGCTGTGGAGGAGGGCATACCAAATTAGTGAGTCCTGGAGGGGGTAGGAAGAAAGCTATAGCGTAGTTTGAAGAATATTTAAGTTACCCTTAGTGATTTAAGATCTTCATTGTGGTCCTGTAGCTGAGACAGCCACTTCATTCTACCCAACGGTAGAGCTATCCTGGCAGCAAAGATATTTGCTCTGAATGCTACTTGGATGAGGGTGGAAAATGGACAAGAAAGATCACTTATATATAATAACATTAACACATTTTATTTATTTATCTAATTTGATTTAGTTGATATCCCATCTTTTTCCCAAGAAAAGACCCAAGGCAGTTTATAATAATTTTAAAAAGATTAAACTAAAATATTAGTTTCCAAAAGTTGAAAAAGAATTAAATTATTTTAAAAATGATCAAAAGCAGTTAAAAAACTTAAAACATATTGAAAACATAATTTCCAGTAAAAGTTTAAAAAATACAGTACATTACTTTAAACGCATTACCGCTATATAATTAAAATTCAAAGCTTTGCCTGAATAAAATGTATTTACTTGCTAACAGAGAGAGAGAGAGAAAAAGAGAGAAAGAGAGAAAGCAAGCAAGCAAGCAAGCAAGCAAGCAAGCAGTTCAGGTCATATATAAATAATCAAAGGAACTCACTGAAGTTGAAGGGAGGTATAATTGCAAGATGTCAGCTATTCCAGAATCCATCATATGAAACCAGCAATCATGACTACAAAAACAAAAACAAAAAAAGAAGTCAAGGATCCAAAATAAATCCACAGTCACGAAATGTATGGGAAGCCTGCTAGAATAAACCAGCCCAAATCACAAGAACTCTGAGTAGCTGCTGGGAGATTTATAGCTGCCTGACTTTGGGAACAAGGTGTTTAATTGGTCAGTGTTTCTTGTTTAAACCCCTGCAAAATGTATTGCTTCCCTCAGTTCTTATTGAGATGGGGGCCCATTTTCCTAAAGTTCATCATCAGCTGTATCTGCCAATAGCTGCATAGATATGGGGGGTTGTCTGTCATCTGAAGTCAGAGGTCTTTCAGGGTCTGACTCCTCTGGGTCGATTCCTTGGATTCCTCAGGATGAGATATGAATGAAGATGGATGAAGATGGATCAGAAAAGTGGACCTGCATATTTCACTGTGCTCCATGCTTGTCAGAGAATTGGATTAATTCCATGGAAGGTTTTCTTTGTATGAATCAAACTTCTGTCATGGATCCTATCTCACATTGCTAATGATTAAATGATAGAATCCTATCATCCATTGCAGCTTACACAAGGATTTCCCACATGGTCCATCCATCTCACGTGCTTCTGTTAGTCAAGCATTACCAGTAAAACATGGGATCCAGATGTGCAGGAGCTGCAGTTATATCACGCTATGGAAAACTTGGGAAAGTTTCCTTTCTTACGAGTCCCATAATCCCATCAAATATGCTAAACCACAGTTTGGGACATTTTATGTGCATACAAAGTGAAGGTTGGAAAAAGATTTACTTAATGAAATCATCATGGAATCCTCAAGATCTAGAGGTCTGGGATTCTCCTGACTTGGTAACTCTAGCGTAAATATAAGATATAAAAACAAAACTGGAGGTATAGTGAGTATGAGCCAGCATGGTATAGTGGTTTCAGCATCAGGCTATGACCCTGGAGACCAGGGTTTGATTCCCTGCTTAGCCACAGAAACCCTGTGATATGTTTCCCTTAGGGTTTCTGTAAGTTGGAAACAACTTGAAGACACACAATAACAATAATAGTGAGTATAGTCAAACCTCAAAGAAGGCTGTGAATGTGTAAAGATGTTAGTGTTCTAATCTGCATGGAAGATCCGTGCTGTTCTAAAGTGTGCAAGTATGGGCTATACAGAAACATATTCATTATCATTATAATTTTTTTCTTATTCATTAAGCTAAGAATGAATGATTGTTTAAAAATAAATCTAAATAGCTTTCCCTTATGAAAAGCATGCATTCTTTGATGTACGTGCTATCCTTCCATCAGTCATTCCTGAAACACTCAGTGCTTGTCATAGCACTATAAATGCTACTTTGCTGGCAATATGCATGTGTATTTCCAGAACTCCACAAACTGCTTGAACCTACTAACAGCCTTTGTTGCTGGTAGCCAGCTACAAAGTCCAAATTCTAGCATAACCTAAATGAGCCCTATCATAAAGCAAGGACACTTTGGATGTTGCCTCTTTTCTCCCCTGCCCCTTCCATGGATCCCAATGCAAAGACTATAGTTTCTTCACCAGTACCAGTGAGGAAGCAGCAAGCAGAGATTACCACCCATCCCATTCCTTTTTTTCAGTGTTTAAACGTAACAAGGCCTGTGCATTGAAATATGGAGGAAGGACTTGGTGGGTCTATTATGTATGGACAGAGATCCATTTATATGTATAAAAGTGTTGCATACATGTATTTGTGTATGTGTGCCTCTTCCAAACCACCACTTAGCAGTACATAGAATCATAGAATCTTAGAGTTGGAAGAGACCACAAGAGCCATCCAGTTCTACCCCCTGCTATGCAGGAACACACATCAAAGTATTCCCAACAGATGGCCATCCAGTCTCTGCTTGAAAACCTCCAAAGAAGGAGACTTCACCACACTCTGAGGCAGCATATTCCACTGCCAGACAGCTCTGACCATCAGGAAGTTCTTCCTGCGGTTCAGGTGGAATCTTCTTTCCTGCAGCTTGAATCCATTGCTCCTTTTCCTAGGCCCTTTTCGCACGCAGTTTCTAAAGCAAAAGGGCCCCTTGAGCATTGCATAAATGGGAGGAGCGGTCCATATGGCGCACTCCCATTTACGCGACGCTCAAAAGCCTAAAGCAGACCGCGCACGCATTTTTTTATTTTCGGCTTAAAGCCGAAAATGGTGCACGGTCACGCAATGTTCCCCGGGCCCGTGCGCACTTACCTGCCCTGCAGAGCCTCAGGAACCAGCCCGGTCATGCTTCCTGCCTCAGCGCTAGCCTGCAATTCCCAGGTTGGGCTGTGGTAGGAAGGGGCAGGGTGTTCGCGCGGCGCTTGGGAGACCAGGAAGCGCTGCAGAACTCAAGCAGCAGGGAAGTGGCAGCGTTCCTGCTGAGGCTTTTCACGCGAGACGCCCCCCCAGCCGTGCAAACGGGTAACGTGCAAAAAGGGTGCTAGTCTCTGGAGCAGAGGAAAACAAGCCCACTCCCTCCTCGACATGACATTCCTTCAAATATTTAAACATCGCATGTAGAGCCAAAAAGGCTGCTCACCCATTTTTTAAATGGTGTGCTAGTTTTCTCTTATCAGTTAATAAATAAATAGTCCTGCTTTTAAATATTTACAGAACAATCCTACCCACGTTTACTCAGAAGTCACTGCTCTCTGCGCCGTTTCCATCATACAGAAGCTTCTGATCTGAGCAGATTTTAAAAGATGAGAGCCAGTAACCTTTTCAGCCTATATGCATTAACTGCTAGTTTGCACATTACTTCATCAGAGTTTAGACGTTTATGGTGAAGTCCTATTTCTTTGTTCTACCACACTCTCTCTCTCTTCCTCTTCCTCTCTAACCTGCAGCCATTTTCTCTCCCTTCCTTCTCCTCCATTAAGCCATGTATTTGATTTTTGCAAAAGTATTTGATTATACAAAAGTAAAGCTAATTATGTATGTTTTACAAAGACTAAGTTTATTTCTTTTTCCGCTAGACCCTCTTCATGCAAGAGGGAGGGGCACAGGACTGGTTGTTGTTCAATTTCTGTCTTGCTAATTTGATTGCTTAAGAGACCCAGTACTATTTCTCACATTTCCCAATAAAAAAGGGAAGACAAATTTTAAAAGCTGTATGTATACGTGTTATGTGTGCAACTAAGAAGCTGAAATTCTGGACATTTTGTACAGATGCTTCCCTCTGCTGAAATGCTAGCTGTAGGCAATGGGGAGGTAAGGAAAGTATTGGATCTGATAGTGTTTCCGTCTTCCACTTCCCAAGCCATTTTTCCAAGAAAATGATTAAAAATACATAAATAAGTGGTAAGCATGCCTGAAAGGAATGCTTTGGTGCTATTTTAATCAGGCAAGCTTTCCAGGGAAAACTGTTACCATGTTACCATGCACATGTGCTTTCTTTTCGGTCCACCACCTCTGCTTGGACCTTGATGTTCCCATATCCTTCCCAATTAAGGCTGTAAGAGTACTTCTATACCTTGTGGGATAAGATGGGCCATTTCTGCACCAGGCCCCTCCCTAAAATGCAAACCCCAGGATTCCATAGGATGTTGAAAGTGGAATAATAGCACTATAACAGTCTAGTGTGGAAATGGCCTCAGATTGGTGTCAAATATATGAAGAACATATGTATATTTTTCTCTCTCTGGTAAAATGGGTGCATGAGAAGGTGAGAGGAGCAAGTGCAGTTTCCCATCACTGCATCCGCCTATTGAGAAAAGATGTAGCTGCTAACTTAGTGTTAGACTTGGAGTCCGTAAAGACATGGAAGTATATTCAGCAGAAATAATTTAAAAAGTGGCATCTCAAACATTTGATACACTTCTTTGTTTGGCTTTAAAAAACAACAACCCAGAAAGCATGTGAAGAATAACTTGCCTGGAAGAAGTTGCAAGGAGAAAATACCCCACAGAAAGATCTGTCAAGTTCCAAACACCTCACTAAAACTGGAATGGGGTGTGTGGCTCTCCAGCTGTTTATTTTAGTTATGTGGCTTGTATTCCTCTTTTCCCCCAAACTGAGGCTCAAAGTGACTCAACAAAATTGGAAACAGGTGCTTGCCAAGGTAGAAGCCAGTAAGAAAAGAAGAAGACTGCATTGCAGGTAGACTCAATTGAGGAAACCACAGCCCTGAATTTTCAAGAGCTGAACAGGTCAATTGATAACAGGATGACTTAGAGATCTCTCATTCATAGGGCTGCTGTAAGTTAAAGCCAACTTGACAACAGTTAACAACAACCACAATAGAGAAAATCTCAAAAGGTTACAATAATAAGACCCAATTAAATATTTTATTATTTATTAAGCACAGCTCAGTTATAGATCTTTGATACCACTTAAAGTGCATGAGTCTATCCAATGGAATCCTGGGGTCAGTAGTTTGGGGAGATACTTAGATTGTCTGCCAAAGAAATCTAGTAGAATAGAACTTCCTGGGAAAAGATCTGAAATGCATTTCCAAACAACATTTTCCAGGATCCCTTAGCCATGACAGTTAAAGTGGCATTGTGTTATAACAAACCCCAGTTTAAATACACCAGTTCAAAAGTATAGACACTGTCACTTATACATTCCTTTCTCAGTAGCCATCAGTTGTGAAAGGTCTATCTGAATAAAAGGTCAGCAGAAGGAGAAGACAAGGGACAAACCTAATCATAGGCCCTTTCTGCACCGGGCTATTAAAATGTTGCAGAACGACCTCTGACAGAGGTCTTCTGCACCATGGAGTGGACTGGGTCAGACTACTTTTCATAGTTCCGCACCTCAGTCTGCTCCAGAGCGACTGGAACTGGTCACACAGCGTGCTTTTTAAAAACCTCTTTTCAGAGGTTTTTCAAAAGCACGGAGCACGTGACCCCGTGTTGCTCCATCGCTGCGCTCCGGTGCAGATTTGCAGGTGCACACTAGTGCGTGCCTGCAGATCTGCCGGGAGTGGGCTTTAGACTGGTGAGCTTCTCCGGTTGGTGGAGAGCCTCCACCAACCGCAAACCGCCAATTTGGATGCCGGAGCAGTGCGGAGCCACGAGCTCGCACTGCTCCTCATCCCGATGGACTCGATTGGATGGAGAAGAAATCCAGTGAGTCCCGTTTCTGCCCAATTCACACCCCATGTGTGGAAAGGGCCATTGAATCATAGAAATGGAGAGTTGGAAGAGACCATACGGGCCATCCAGTCTAACCCCCTGCCTTGCAGGAACACCCTCAAAACACTCCCGACAGATGGCCATCCAGCCTCTGCTTAAAAACCTCCAAAGAAGGAGACTCCACTACACTCCAAGGCAGCATATTCCACTGCTGGACAGCTCTGACCGTCAGGAAGTTCTTCCTGAGGTTCAGGTGGAATCTCCTTTCCTGCAGCTTGAATCCATTGCTCCTTGTCCAGCAGAAAATAAGCCCTCTCCCTGCTCTACATGGCATCCCTTCAAATATTTAAACATGGCTATCATGTCCCCTCTTAACCTTCTCTTCTGCAGACTAAACATACCAGCTCTCTAAGTCTATCCTCATAGGGCATGGCTTCCAGGCCCCTCACCATTTTCGTTGCCCTCCTCTGGACTTGCTCCAGCTTGACCATGTCCTTCTTGAATTAGGGTGCCCAGAACTGGACACAGTATTCAAGATGGGGTCTAACCAAAGCAGAGTAGAGTGGTACCAGTACTTCCCTCGATCTAGACACCATAATCCTATTGATGCAGCCAAGAATTGCATTGGCTTTCTTGGCTGCTGCATCACACTGTTGACTCATGTTCAGCTTGTGGTCTATGAAGACTCCTAGATCCCTTTCACACACACTGCTATCCAGCCATGTGTCCCCCATCCTATATTTCTGTATTCTATTTTTTCTACCTAAGTGTAGGACCTTACACTTCTCTCTGTTGAATTTCATTTTGTTAGCCTTAGCCCAGCTCTCCAATCTGTCAAGGTTATTTTGAATTTTGATCCTGTCCTCTGGCATATTAGCAACCCCTCCCAGTTTGGTGTCATCTACAAATTTGATGAGCATGTCCTCTATTCCTTCATCCAAGTCATTGATAAAAATATTGAACAGCACTGGGCCTAGGACAGAACCCTGTGGCACCCCACCAGTCACTTCTCTCCAGGATGAGAAGCAGCCATTCATGATCACCCTTTGGGTTCGGTCAGTCAATCAATTACAAATCCAACTAACAGTAGCCCTGTCCAGCCTAGTATTTTACTAGCTTCTTTGTAAGAATGTCATGGGGAACTTTGTCAAAGGCCTTACTGAAATCGAGACATGCTACATCCACAGCATTCCCTTCATCTATCAAGCTAGTAACTCTATCATAAAAAGAGGTAAGATTAGTCTGGCATGACTTATTTTTGAGAAATCCATGTTGACTTCTCGTGATTACCGCATTGCTTTCTAAGTGATTAGAAACTGATTGCTTAATGATCTGCACCAGGATCTTTCCAGGTACTGATGTCAGGCTGACTGGGCGATAATTATTTGGGTCCCCTTTTTCCTTTGCAAGGGAGTTCCACAGCCAGTGGTTAGTAAAAAAGAGAAAGCAATGTTCTCAGTAATTTTAAATGTTTTAGTATGGATTAATGCAGCTCTCTTTTGCTTCCAGGTGATTATTTTTAATAAATCAGAATAAACAGAGATTCAGCTACTGTTAAGATATGATCGTATGTCATCTGGTTAAAAGGAAGCTGGGAGAGTTGGCTGTCACTCTGAGTGCAAAAGAATCATCACCATCCTCAGACTCTTGCAGGCTAACTGGTGTTATTGTAGTTTCTAGCCCAGACTTGGGGGATATTAGATATCACTTTGATATCAATAATTTGGCTTTCTCTACCCATTCCTTTCCACGTGCTGCAAGGTCCCCCGGACAAGCTTGCAGACAGGCACAGCCGCTAATTGCTGTAATATTCCAAACAATACAGGCAGGCCAGAAATAGCCGTCCCACTGCTTCAGGAGACCTCGAAGGCAAGTACTCTATTATGTGTGCACACTACTTACAAAGAACTCCCTGCCCCGAGCAGGCAGCTTGATTAGAAGAATACTCAACTGTCAAGCACTTTGCGTTTGCATACTGTCTACTCTATTGTCAATTTGGACCTAACCCAATCATGCTAAATTCTGACCTTTCGGAGGCTTTGTCTCTAGCCCGAAACTCATTGTTTTCCTCAAGTACGGACTAGCCTACGGCCACATTTTTCCCTATAAAAACCCCTGACTTTGAGAGCTTCTTTGGATCACTCCCGACTTCCATCCCGCCTTGCTGCCACTTTGCTTGGCGAGCCTTCCCCTCAGTCCCACATACTGAGAACTCCATACCTCCGAACTTCTGCTGCAGACTACCTGGGCTTCAGGACAGTGTAGTATCACCCAAACCAACAACTCCTCTTAAAAATCCCTCTATCCCACTCCAACCTTTATTTCTTCAGTTCTCTGCGGGAGTGTGTTGCATACACTGCTTGATTTTATTTTAATAAAACCAGTTATTATTTAAATTCTGTTTGTTCCTTGACTTGGCCTGACCCCGTAGACGCTGGGTAAAAGATCTCGCTCCATTGCCCTGCCTCTCGTATTGCTAACTTGTGCTCTTTGCTAATTTCCCCAACTTATATAATTGAGAGCGCATATAGGTGTCCCTCCCGGGACCCCCAGAAAACAGGGTAACACTGGAAAGATTCAGGAACAGACTCAAGTAGACAGATTTTCCATTTTTTCATAAGGCTGACAGAAGTTTTTCAGCAGTCCACTGGAGCTGATCTGTGTTATGAATGTGCAATTAACATTCAAACCAAGCCAGATTCTAGTGGTTTCAGGCTTCACTGAAAATATTTTACACACTTAAGAAGGAGTCTTGAAATTGTTAATTTCAAAGATGTGACTGCAAGAAGATTAATTAGACCACTGACAAGTTACACTAGACGAACTGAGTGAGTGTGCATCTTAAGACCACACCGAATCTGTAATAGCTTACATGTGAAAGATGTTTTTTATAAGATGTACTAGCAAAATGTCAGTCACAATGGGTGAAGTGTACATGCATGCATGCATGCATGCATGCACACACATTTGTATGTGTGGTGAATGCTTGTATATGAGAAGGACCCACCGAACCACAAATGCATGTGGGCTTCTCCTTAATCAGGGCTAGTGTTAGTGATGAAAAAAAGTTTAATTATTTGAATAGCTTTGCATTTTTTATTTTTTTTAAAAAAAGGTAGATTAGGTTTTACTGTTACAGGAATTATTTCCAAAGTATGGTGTTTCATGTCCCCAATGGAATAAATGATGAGAATAAATAACAAAGAAAATGGAGGGCATTTTGAATGGTGCTGTGAAACTTAGGGCTAAATCTGTTTTCTACAATAAATGGCTTCAATTGTTGAAAAATCAAACCTGATCCTATTTATATAACTCTACCCTTGATCTGCATAGCTTTACTCTAGGTTCTGGCTATTGTTTATACTATCGTCAGTTACTATACCATTTGCCCTTGTGTGCTGCTGCCCAGATTGCAACTATAATCTGTCCTGGCTAACACAGTATCTTGTTCTGTAACAGTGGGAGATCAAAGTAACTGAAGTCCAAAACTTCAGTAGGATACCAAACTGGGGAAAGCTATCCTAGAGTGTAATACATTAAAAATAACCTTATATAGCTGGATCCACCTTTCCCAATGGTTGCATCATCTGAATTACCATGCCTGGTGCTTCATCAAATGCAGCTCTCCGTGGTTGGGTTCAGAATTTACTTTTAATGCCAGTTGCAGGAGCATCTGCAACTACCAGAATCACCTCCTTTGAGGATGTATAAAGTTCAGTACTCTTACTGATGAGTACCCAAAACAATCCAGCATATATCTTGAACTGGGGATGGGTTTTCAGGGAAAAGAAGAAATCAGCAAAATAATTTCCCAGCAATTAATTCTAGTTTTAGAAACTAAGCACTGAATTACAATTGCTGTCTCCCATGATACTAATACTATTCATCCCTTTTGTGCTAGATTCCAAGCACAACTCAGAACTCACCATCTTTCCCTATTTTAAATATTTTTGTCCCAGAGGCACATCTAACACCTGTTTAATATCTTCAGACTGTGTTTTTCCTAATACTATAAATCTAATATTTATATTTATATATTGCAGCCTGAGAACAAACAGGCTTCTTGAAAGGGAACATGTAATGAAAAAAAAAATGCCTAAAACAGTAAAACAATCTTTTTATATATTTTTAAAAAATGATATTGCTAAATAAGAATCAATAGAAACAATTTGCACAAAAGCAACATCTCAAATCAGTGGTCCCTGGACTGGTGATGGTCTATGAGTGATCCGCTGCTACTCCACAGAGCCTCCCAAGAAGAAGGAAAGAGTGGTAGCTAGTGGGAAGAAATATGGTACCAGTCCCCATGACATTAAGAGAAATGCAACAGCTGGTCCCCCACATCAGATAGCCTGAGAAGTACTGGTTTATAGCATATTACAGAGTTGGACTTCAGCTTATTTGAGAGTAAGTCCCATCACAATCAGTAGGATTTATCCATGATAAACCTGGTATAGGATTACACTGTTAGGCATTTAATGCTGCCAAGCATTAATGAGAACTATGGACATAAATCTTCATGCCCTGCAATGAAATAAATCCCATAAGAAGCACTGGTTTATAGACTATTACAGAGATCAGCTTCAATTTATATTGGGAGCAAGTCCCATTGAAATCAGTAGGACTTATCTCTGAATAAACATGTATAGGATTGCACTGTTAGACATTTAAGATGCCCAAACATTAATGCGAACTGTGAGGATACATCTCCATGTCGTGCAATGAAATAAATCCCATGAAAAATCAGACTTTCTGCATGCTTGTCATAAAACTTGAAAGAAGTGCAAATTTTAGCCAGGAGGGAACTTTTATGACAGTAGTATAAATCTCAGCAAAAAGCAGTTTGTATCTGAAAACCTGACAGTGCTTAAAGTATAATGATGTGAATGGGCAGAAACACGAGGTAAAGGCAATGGCTCTATTCTCAACCTCTAAGTGGAAGCAGAGGTTAGAAAAGAGTGGCTATTTTTTAATTGCTATCCTCTTCAGAAGCCTTCTGAGTAGATTTTGCTGCCAGAACACTGTGGTCATATGTGTCAGTGAAAATTCTGCCAAACAAAAACAATATGTTCAGCACAGTCTTCAACTCAGTGCCCTAGCATGAGTACCTTTTAAATGCAGATGACTTGTCCTTGTGGACTGTTTGAGGATTTTAGCTACTTTGACATATGCAAGCCAAAATTATGGGGACAAAATTTCTCCAGGCCTCAGTAACTACTCAGTGGCCAGTATGGGGTCTTTTAAAATTGAGAAAGTTCCCATCTCTTACTTTTCAATCTGTGTAGCAAAAGAAAAATGAAAAACTCTAGTCTTTAATAGTTATCAGATGGAAACACTTAATGTGCAATGGTTTAGGGACACAGACAGTGAGATGTTAAGATATTCATTTGACAAAGGAGAAGCACAGACACTTGGTGTTACAGTAGTACAAAACAGGTGACATGACTGCAATAATTTTGGTATGCAGCTGCCTATTTATCTCATTTCTTTCACTCTTTAATCCAAAACTGAATGCCTGTATTACCACAATTTCCTTTTTAGCTCTGATTCACTGTTGCTCAAATTACAACTGTATCTTGTTTTACCTCCTGCAAAGCAATGTAGCTAATTAAATAAATGACTACTACAAAATTTTATCTTAGATAATTCTTATAGGTTATCACCCCAAAGTGTCTTGTTAAGCAAACACATCTCTATTTCAATAACCCTTTCTCTCCATATTAACCCCACCTTGTTGGACTTTTCTGGGTGGGTGGGGTAAAACACAAGATTTCTTTGCTTCTAGCTCCAAAGTTGGAAGTATTAATCACTTAGCAATTATTGTTGCTAACCTATATCTGATTTCCCCCCCTATAGATTGAATAGTAGCACTTCTGCTTCATCTGCTTGCCAATCATAATTATAACTACTGGCTATATCAGCTTTTGCTTTTTAAAGTGAAATAAAATGTTTGCCTTGGACCCTGGCCAAGAATGGGGTCATTCCCAAACTTGTAATAACATATCCTTAGCTGATGTTTCTTAGTAACATGTGTAAATAGGAAAAAACAGTTGCACTGTCGGGGTTTGGCTTAGCTGTATGTGACTTCAGTACAAGAATGTGGGGGGGGGAATCAGTGGTCCCTTTTTTGACCAGATTTGCTAGCAAATGTCTTACATTGACAGATAAACCTGGAAACATCGAGAAAAGTTATGGAGACAGATACTTTCTCTGCATGGTGTCAAGCAAGCATGAAACCACATCATTTGAAATACCTAGAGGGGCTTATGAGTTGTAACATTTACTACTGGACACTTTATAAAATTGTATGCATATATACTGAAGAAAGGAACAAAGCAAATGTATTATTTATGCTATGCACATCTTCATAGTATAAAAATGGCCAATATTCTCCAAGATTTCTTCTTCCTTCACAACAACTTAAGGATACATAGCTACCTGTCTGAAATTTCTAATTCCATGAAAGTACCTGAAATTGGATAGGCACATTTAAAAGAGATAAATATAGCATGTTGCTAACTTTCTCTAACACTTTGAAAAGAAAAAAAAAGTAAGACTTTTAACATATTTTAATGTTTCAAATTGTGCAATTAGAATCAAGTAAAAAATATGCTTATTTGCACGGTAGGTTTCCTAACTTGTATCTGTGTTCTTAGCTGAAACTTGAAATTTATGTATGCGTGTGTTCATGAATATTTTCATTCAGAAAAATTAACAGTGTTTATAGGTTCACCAAAGGAATTGTATCAATTTCTTTAAACTTTAATAAAAAGAAATATTCACACAAAGAATGCTCCTGTCCCTTTTATTCAATAGTATTTCCATCTTTTTATAACATTTTGAAAATCTTCCATGTTTCCCTATAGTGTACAGGTGTTATTTGCTTAGCCCTGCTCCATGAGATTTAATAGAAGCCTTAAGTATTTTTACATTATTCCTAGACTTACTGGATGATCTTTATCCAGTAGAATATTTCTCACGTTTTCCCCAGTGCAATGATGTTTCATAAAATTCAGCCATTACTGCACATATCAAGATGTTCATTTCATTATGTTGTTTGGTGACTACAGCAGGGTGTTGGGTGTCAGGGTACCTGGGAACTGATTATTCTCTTATGTATTTAATGTGATGGAGAGCAGATGTGGCCATTTCAATCGTGATCAGGTACACAGAAAAAAGAAGCAAAGGAGAAATAGAAGAGGATGATGGTGATAATGATGAAATGGGAGTAAAATAGTAAGATTAAATTATTAAACTCATTGTTCATCTGCAATTTGGACTGTAGCATTTTCCAGTTCTTTGCCTTTCATGCAACATAAAAAAAAAAAAATCAGCCAACCCCAACTCCCAAGTAGAACGAGCAGAGAAACAACATTTGCATCGAGCCATATTTGTCCAGTTGCAGTTGTACTGTCATGGTGAGCCACAACATTTGGAGGAGATATGGCCAGTACCATATGCTTCCCTGATTCCATTGTTTGGGTTCAGCTTGTTTTACCTTAGTATCTGAGTAGTTCATTTCTTCTTCCCTTCAATGCACAGCGTAAGGGCTGGTTCTAAGGGTCTCCATGCTAGTGTTGGCAGTCTATTATTTATTTGCTATATTTCATTGAGAGAGCCAGAGTGGTGTGGCTTGCGTGTTTGACTGGGACTCTTAGGCCATTTCTGCACTAGACTGTCATAGTGCTATTATTCCATATCCTTTGAGGCCCCTCCCTAAACTGCAAACCCCAGGATTCCATAGGATGTTGAAAGTGGAATAATAGCACTATAACATGCCAGTGCAGAAATGGCCTTAAAGAGCAGGACTCACATTCCCACTAAGGCATGGAAACTCACTGGGGTGACCTTGGGCATGTCAGACTCTTTCCATTCAAGATGAAGGCAATACATCTTGCCAAGAAGAACCTGTAATACAGTTGCTAGAAGTCAGAGTTTACTTTAAGGCACATAACAACATTCCCTTGTCTTCATTATGTGGGACATTCTCATACCAATGTCAAGGCTCTTATATAATGTGAGCATCACTTTCAGATGGATTTTTCAGCTCAGAAATTGTACACATTGTGTCTGCTTAAATTTCCTGTCAATCTGTCCCACTGTCCCACCCTGATCCGACCCCAATCCTACTACAATTCATAGTTTTGCTCCCAGCAGCATCAGTTTCCCAAGCTCCAGCCATTAATCTAGACCTCATCATACAGGAAAAAGCATATCAGATGTAGTTATTTCTTGTTGCACAAGTTTTTTTAAACCTGCCTTTCTACTGTAACACAATGTCTGTGGCAGCTTCGAGTATAATTTTTAGAAACTATAACAACCACCACCACCAACAACAACAACTAAAATTGAGCTACAGGCACCATAATAATATACCCAGGGGCTAAATATCATATGATTAAAAGCAAACAAAATCCTTTCATATGGGAAAGTCTTAAGATAGCAGCAGAACATCTGAAGAGATGAGACAAAGGAGTCTTATATGGCAAGGAATCCAATAGTCCCATTGCTACCACAGAGAAGGCCCTTTCCTTATTCCACAGATGTTGAGTAAACATCTCTGAAAGACGACCCCCATTTCCACACTACACTCTTATAGCACAATGATTCCACTTTCAACATCCTATGGAATCCTGGGGTTTGCAGTTTCAGGAGGGGCCAACCAGCCTCTCCCGAAACTGCAAACCCCAGGATTCCATAGGATGTTGAAAGTGGAATCATCGCGCTATAAGAATGTAGTGCAGAAATGACCATAGGAATGCTGAGCAAAACATAGAAGAGCCAAAAAGACAAAAAAAGAACAAGGATGAATCTCGGTGTGACTAGAATAGACAGTTCTTTCCCCAGCTCAGATATGCTGATTCGCCCCTGTGGAATGGTTTGGACTTCAGTTTGTTTGTTTACTGCAGAAAATATTTCTATCCCAGCCTATATCAAAAGATCTCAGGGTAGCTTACAAATAACATTAAAACAAACAATGTAAGAATCTAACAATCTAAGTTTAAAACAATAAAAATAACTAAATAAGCTAAAAACATATTAACTATAATTCAAAAGATAAAACAGATTTAAGAGATTAATACAATTAAAAACTATGTATTTAAGGGAAATCAATGAGACCTAAAGGCTTTGACAAATAGCTAAGTGAGGATGTTTCTTTCTTTTTTTCTTTGCTTTCTGGTGCCCATATAAAACCCTCCAGTGTTATTCTCTGGAACCAGCTCTGTAGATGAGAGTGGAACCACTGCAAAACAGTGCCTCCTTCTCTCAATCCAGAGAAGCAGTCTAGTAAGATACCATGATCAATAGTATCAATAGCTCCTGAGAGATCCAGAAAGATCAACCCCTCTCCCTATCCTCTGAAGTAGGATGTCAGTCAGAGCAACTAAGTTTGATTTAGTCCCATACCCTTGTCTGAACCCAGACTGAAATGGAGCCAAATAATCTGTTTCCTCCAAGAACACCTGATGTTGCTCAGCTACCACATACTCAAGAATCTTGCCTAGGAAAGAGATAGCTGCAATAGAATGGTAGTTCACATATATCTCTGGGTCAAGTGTGGTGTACCACAGCCTCCTTTAAAGCAGTGGATACTTTCCCATGACAGTGGATACTTTCCCATGACAGAATGAAGAACTTACCACTCCTAAACTTATCTGGTCAATTTCGTTCTGCTAGATTATAACAGCTAAGATGGGCAAGGGTCAAGCTTATATGTGTGAGACAGACTGATTCAAGTTCTTATCCACATTATCTGGCTGTGACAACTGAAAGTGATCCCAGAAAATCTGACTAGATGGTGCCTTGACCAGATGGCACCCTCCTCATACTCTGTAATTCAGGTTCTGAGTAAATGCAAGCAACCATTCTCCTTCAAAGTATCTGGCAAATTTTTCACAGCAACAGCCACGGGTTCTATTCCTGTACACTCTGTATCCAAAAGGCTTCTTACTACTTAGAATAATTCTACCAGGTGGGAAGCTGAAGACATAATCCTAATAGAGTAATATGATGAGGGGTGGTGGATAAATGCCATATAATAGGCAGATAATTGCATTTGTTTTGAGACCTACTGCCGATAATTATATTTGATCTAGATGTACACACCTACACTCTAGCTGTTTTACAGCCTGTTTCATTGCCTGAAGGTCTTCTGTAAACAAAGGTGAATTGTAGGCCCAATAGCACTGGATTGGATGCTTTGGATTCATTGTATCAGGGCCCCTTTCCATCTTATCATTCCATTCCAAAGATCAAGGATTTTATCAAATTAACAGCCCTGTCAGCTAGAAAATCTCCCAGAACATTCCTTCAGATGTCATAAATCTCTAGAAGTAGACCATCTTAATAGTTCCCCCACCCCTGCAGGGAGGATCTGCTACTACCAAACCAAATTTCATTCGGAAATGATCTGACCATGATAGTGGTGTTATTGACATCCCTCCTAAAACCAGATTATCCTACATCCATCCAGCAGATGAAACCAGATCCAGAGTACATCCTGCCTCATGTGTTCAACCAACAATGTACTGAGTCAACCCCATGGTTCTCATAAAGTCAAGAGAACCTCAGCTTACATGTTTAACTGCCCAAATTGTGTTGGTTTTCCAACACAACCTTCAAGACCACCTATGTGTTATACCAGCAGCATCCATCACCTGTCTCTCCAGACCAAAACTAGGTACAAGACCGCAAAATTGGTGCCTGGGTAGATGGGTTTCATCATGAGGAAGATGGATTTCTTATGTATGATGGCAACCTATCATCCCACTCCAGCTGTCCAACCTAGGTTGGTGCTGCATTGAGTATCCAGGTAGACTGGCCCATGGTGAGGCCATCTGGAAGTTGAAGACCAAAACATCTGGAGAGCCACATTTTAAGAACTCCTGCACTAGGGGTATCTTGAATACTCCCAATAACTTTCCATTACTGTCAGATATTTATAGTCTTAGACAGAGTTTGTTTCTTTGACAATGGTTTTGTATGTCGCATGTTTGGCACAGGATGTTTTCAGGACATCTTTATTACTAGTCCTACATGAAAAAGAAAGGAATTTCCCCTGTCTTTCCAAATATCTAATTTATAATATCAGTGACAACCCCTTTCTTGAGGACTGTCTGTTCCTTGTTACACTAGCAGAATCTGATGCAGTTCTTTTTGGGATATTCCATTTCTGACTGATTGCAGGGGACTGTATCTTTTGAACACCTTCCTGCACCTTGAAATCTAGCATGTCTATTGTTAATGCACTTCATATTAATTTTCCGATAAGTCCAGAGATATATTTATTAAATATATTAGATACCAAATATTTTAAGAAAAACTCTTTGAGAAAAATGATAATATATATGGTAACAGCGGCAAGATTGGCATATGCGCAACTATGGAAATCAAAGGAAATACCTAAGGTAGACGACTGGTTGTGGAAATTGTACGAGTTATGGGAATTGGACGAACTTACATCAAGAACAAATGATAGATCAAGAAAACAGACTACAGAAGAATGGAATTTAGTAAAACCTCTTTGGGAAGCCCAATGGGGAAGGTAATAGCAAGAGAAACTAGATAATTAAGACTCGGAGTATAATGTATTGAAATAAGCTTATAGAAACATGTAGTAAAGGTAGTGGTATGTGTTAATGTATAGTACATAAAGAGTTGGTCAAGTACAAGTAAGGTATGACCACCCACAGATAATGTAGAAGTAATAAGGGAAGGAGGGTAAATAGGTATAAAGAATGTATTGAATGTTATCATTATATATAAGAATATATTATTAATAGGTATAAATGTAAAAGTTAAGTGATATACTAACTTTGTATATTAATTTTATATAAGAGGTACAGTGATGATGGATGTACATTTATGCAATTGTAAGAAATAAGGAATGTTTTATTTTGTATGATTTTAATAAAAATAATAATAATTAAAAAAAAAAGAAATCTAGCATGTCTAGAATAAAGAAGTTGGATTAGGGGTAAGTGACTCTGACATCCAGTTGGAATGCTAGGTTTGGAGGGTGCTGTACTCAGCAGAATATCTGCATGGGCTAGCTGTCTGTTTAATGGAAGAAACCAATATTACAAACTCTTCATCTTCTCTTGACAAGTTGGCAACCCTGACCTAGCATTGAGTTAATAACAGGGTTAAAAAAAAAAAAAACTCATGGGAAATGTTACAACATTCACTCAACAAAATTGTATATGTTTGAGAGTTCTTGTGACCGGGTCCATGTGTGCAAATATATCATCTTCTACAACAGGAATAAATCGTGCATGCAAATTATGTATTAAATTGTGAACTGGGTTGTAAATCTAAAAAAGTGAAAATAAAGTATTAAAAATGGAATAAATGGTGTTTGGGATGGGGGAACTATTTGGTCTAGACCAGGTCTAAGCAAGAATTCCTCTGAGTGTATGATTTTTCTCCATGCATGGCATTTTTCTGGGGTGATATGAGCCCCTTAGGAGAAGAAGTTTCTTGAATTCTTCAGCATATGTGAAGTCCATGAAAACAAAAGGACTCAAGACCTATAGTAATGTAAATACAGTCAATCTTTTCATTAATTACATCACCTAATTGCAGCACTTTGGGCATTAATCCACTCTTAGAGACGTTCACATATATGAAACTTCCCTTTGGTAAGGATTGTTACAGGATGATGTCCTTCAGGTGTGATGCAGAGAACTGGATTTTTGACATTTGAAGGAATGGCAAGCCGTAGCGTAGGCCTTTGCTCCTCTCCCCTATGCTGTGACAGAGGAAGTCATACTCTTCCCCCACTATGTCTCTTTGAATGGCCAGCAAAATTCATTTCAATACCATGCTGCAAAAGGTTGACACACAGGGTTGCCAGCATCTCGTTCATGGAGATTTCAGGGCCAAAACTTGAGATCAGAGGGTGTATATCTGTGATGTCACAGAGGCAGGCAGGGCAAAAATTGGGAGAAGGGCTGGAACTGCTTTGAGTCATTTGTTTGTGGAAACAGATTTGAGAGGAATCTGACTAAATGGACCCGGATTATTAACCTGGTAAAATGCCAACCTTGCAGCAGGAAAAAAAACAACATAACATTTTTTAGTGGCCAGGCAGTCCATTACATGACAAACAGGAAATATTTTCCAGATTTTAGGTTACTGCTGTAGATTGGGGTTTTCCCTCCAAGGCCCTGCACTACTGCTGCCAAGGCTTGTGCAATAAGAAGGCTCACGAGCAGTGGCGTGGATGCTTCACTCCCTACCTTGCTCCAAACAACGCAGCAATTCCAGGTTCCAGAACCCACCATCCATCTCTCTAATTCTTCCCCTCATTCCAAGGGTTCTAGTGCACCAGTGTTGCAAAAGTACAACATACACATAAATGATTTCATGCTAAGCCAGAGAGGACTGGTACCAGCTGAAAATGGGTATAGATACCTGGCTGGCTGTAAAACCACAAGTCATACAAAAATCAAACTTTCTTCTCCTCTAGTAGTCTTTGCCCTGAAAATTCTCCTCCCTACAAAAGCAGAGTGAAAAGCACAGCTATCCCCCGAGATTTTAGCCAGTAGTCTTCAGTCTAGCAACCCTACCATCAGCCTGGATATATCTTTTCAAGATGTCTTTTCTTCCTTCTCCATTGCAATATCATTGTTTTCTAGCTCTTCCCCTCTTATTCCTGCCCCTGCTTTCAATTTCCTCTACACAGGTTTGCTCCTTATGGAAGAATCCCCCATCCTCCTTCTTTATTCCCCTTTCCTTTCCCCACCACTCTTCAATTCCTGTATCTGATTTTCTCCTCCTTCTTCTTCATCCAGGTTCGCTTTCTCCTTCCACTCTGCTCCTCACTGTTTTTTCCCTTCCTCATTATCTGTTTCCTCTTTTCCATTTCTTCCTTCATTATCAAACATATTAACATGTTAAGATTAAAATATCTTGTGGACAACAAGCAGCTATGCACCTTGTCTTTCTCTGCAATAGCTGCAGCTTCCACTAGAGTCTAAGTAGGCCAACAAGCTCAGAACACTCACTGCCTGTCCAGCCTATACTATTAGGATCTGCTGTGTCCTAGTTTTTGCAAGGGTGAACCTCTAGGTGACACAGAAGTCTTGCAAGGGCATCTTGAAAGATGCTTTTCTTGCTTGGTTTCTCAAAGTGTACAATTCAGGACAGACCTCTGTGATTCTGATCAACATGTAACTCATTTCTGAGTTATTGTCCTATCTCAGTTCTGGCACAACTGATAAATCAAACTAAACAAACTGAATATCTCCCAGCTTGTTACTTACTTCCAGGCAGAAAGCAAGGAGTCATAAATAAAGTCCAACATAAACAAAGTCCAGCAAGGTTTCATGGCAAGGGAGTGTCCAAGGTCAATCCAAGCATTTGTCAAGGTATCCAGCAAGGTAGAAAGTCAGATAAGCTCTGACAACTCCTGGAGGGGAAGGACGCCAGCTAAATAGACCCCAAGCCTAGTGCAGCTGTGCCTCGATTGATTGTTGCCAGTTATAAATTCTGAGAGAGCAACGCTGGGTCTCTCTTTGCTCCCTGTGCTGTGCGAAGCTGGGTCTAGGTAAGTGTTCCTCTATATCTGAAGAGGCTGGACTCTCTGTTGGAGCTGGCAACATCCCCTGTTCTGTTTCTGGCACTGTAACCTCTCTCTGTATGGAAGGCCCTGGCATGCCTTATGCTTTAGCCTCTGGCGTGCCCTCTGCTTCAGACTCTGAGTCAGAGTCCATGCTCTGGAAGCAGGGCATGACACTTATCACATAATGTTGCTATCTAGTTGCTTAATTAGTCAGTTGTTAATACCCTTGAATATTGTATAATGACATTTTAGAAAGCAATTTTTTTGTATACTAAGTAAACTGATCACTACAATTTAATTTATTTCTAGATGCAAGTTTTTCAAATATTACTAGGAAGCACAGCATATAACAGAGTGTACTATATTTAGAGCAGCTTGTAGAGCAAACTAGGATATATTGCAGTTCATTCCTCACTAATCATAATGCTAAAGTGCACTCTTGTATCTCCTGTTTCTCCAATGTCCCACTGCAGACAGAGGTAGTACAAAGTACTTCTAATAACAACCCATATTTTTTACTGCATAGGACCACTTCTGAATCAGTTGTCTTCCTACAGATGCTGCATAAAAAATTACCAGTTAAACTAAGAAATAGATCCAATGTTTTCTATGATTTCATTGTCCCCTGAAGGTAAATCATACATATTTGCAATTCCTGTTCATCAATGAAATCCACTAGGCGACCTTAGGCAAGCACTTTCCCATGACTAATGTATATTATAGAGTTGTTGACTGAGCAATCAAATGGGATATTTAGTCATAGAAACATAGAGTTGGAAAGGACCCCACAGGCTATCTAGTCCAATTTTCTGCTATTGCAAGAAACCAAGGTTAAACAATTTCTGAGGGGTGGTCATTCAACTGTCTAAAGGCTGTTGATGAAAGTGAGTCCAACACCTTCCCAAGCAGTCTACTCAAATGTTGGACAGTTCTTGCTTCCAGAAAGTTTTTCTAAATGTTTAGTCAGAATCTTCTCTCCTGTAATTTGGTTCTACAAGTTCTTTTCCTGTCTTCTAGAACAGAAGAAAAGAAGCTCACTCCTTCTTCCACATAAAAGCCCTTCAGAAATTCGAAGATAGGTCATATCTTAGTTTAGTCTTCTCAAAGCTAACCACACCCAGCTCCCTAAGCCATCCTCACAGAGCTTAATTTCTAGACCTTTTTCATCACCTTCCTCAGGACATGTTCCATTCATCCTATACATGTGCATCTGACTTTTCCTGCCAAAATGCAATACCTTACATTTATCATTGTTGAAATTCATTTGTTAGGTTTGGCCCAGTTTTCCAGTGTGTTAAGATATTCTTTAATCTTAATTTTGTCTTGGTATTTGCTATTGTTTTTTGGTTTTTAATTAGCATGACCTCTGTTCCTTCATCAATGTTATTTACAAAGTTGCTGGACAGCAGTTGGGCCAGGACAAAAACTTATGGTGCCCCACTTGTCACTTCTTTCCAGGAGAATGGGGAACTATTTGTGAATAGTCTAGTCTGGCATAACTTTTTTTTTTTTTTTTTGAGAAATCCATGCTGGTTCTAGTATTCACAGCATTTTTTCAAAGCATTCACATACAAAGTGTTTAATGATGTGTTCTAGAACCTTTCTTGGAAGTGCATTTCTCTACATTTGTACCCTACTCATCTCCCAAGGAACACAAGAGAAGATATATGATATTCCTCCTTACTTATTCCCACAAAACTCCTGCAGAGGCTAGGGTGAGCAACAATAGCTAGTTCAAGATCATTTAATGAGCTTTATGGCTGAGGAGGAAAGAGAAGCTGATTCCCCTATAATTCTGCCCTTCATATCATTCTATGCACACTATCCTGACCTCCAGGGATACAACAGTGGGAAAAACAACAAAGTGAATGAATAAATGTTTGCCATATGGGAGTATTTCCATATTAATATACAAGGGTGTGACTTGCTAGAATGCCACTGAGTCACAAAAACATAATGTTCTACATCTGGTAATGAGGGGCAGTAGACTGTCAGTGCTTTCTGATCTTTAACATTCTGACTCAAGCAATTCCATTGGAACAATCCCCATTCATTGCTCTAGCATGGGTGTTTTGCACTATAGGCGGTCAAATCACATGTTCAGTGAAATGTCAAAAAAGATCTTTATCTCTATTAGATCTCTACTAGTTTTCGATTTTAGTAATGCTGCACTAAAAGGATTTCCTTGGCACTGATACTAACGGACAAATGAATATGTTTTCTTTATTAAGCACAAAACTCTATTTAAATTTGCACAAATATGTCATCAGAAGAAGAATGAAAATTTGATTTCACCTTACATTAATTCATAAAAGCAACCGTAATGCCTGGCAGAATAGTTGTAGACAATTACTCATATAAGGGAGCTTATTCCAAAACAGCACACAACTCCAAAAATTGCAGGCATTGAATGCCTGTGTCACAATGAAGTGAGCCAGTTTTGGAGTTCCACAGAACTCATTAGGCTAGAGATGTTCAATAAAACAAAAATCTAAACACAAAAAGAGAAGAGTAGAGAGATGTTTTCAGGATGCAAGGGACAAATCTTAAATGAGCAAGGGTGTTGTACAGCCCTGACTTAGATTAGCTTCTTGTGGGTATAAAACAAATACATGTTTGGAACTTGGAAGCATCTTAAAGGGTTTGCCTCCACCCTGTTTCTCCCTGCATTTCATCCCAAGTGAAACATTCCACTTTGCATGAAGATGCATTTTACTGATTGTGTTATTTCCAGAGAGTAGCCAGAAAGAGGGTGAGGGAGAAAGAGAGGGATTAAAGCAGTCATGCATTTTAAGATTTCTTTTTAAAATATCCTTTGCTGTACACTTTTTGTACAGTAGTAATAACTTCCATCTGTGTATTGTTTCAAAAGGAACTGGTATTTTCAAAAGTCAATTGTAAAATTAGTTCTGTGCCACTGAAATGCAGGTCTCCCTTGTGTAAAACACACACACACACACACACACACATATATATATTAGTTCTCCATCATACACACTACGATGAGTAAGAAATATCATAAGGACACCATGCTCTTGAAGATCGCAATAGATCCAGTTCCTCAGGTAAGAAGTCTTTCTGACATACATAGAATTGCAGTGCCCATGTGTAAGTTGGGGGTGGGGGAACCGATAGCGTCTGACTGATCTCTAATTTCAAAAACCTGCCTTCAAAAAATGCATTGGTAGAGAGGGAGAAAATGAAGGTGGAGACAAAAAGAGAGTGGCATAGACTAATAAGTACTGGGGGGAGGAGACAACAATTGCTGAAATATGGAGAGAAATGACATTTGTGTGCAGAAAATGCCATTTTCTGTATTAAAAAATGCTAAGGCCATTAGCTCATTCCGGACCCCACTGTCTACCCTGCCAGAGAGCCATTAACACCTCTCCTCTCAGGGTGGAAATAAAGTATTAAAACCGAACAACTCATTATAGTAGCACAGTAGTGCTTGGAACATAGGCCATCAATCTGCTGCTCCAGTTCCCATTCTGGTACTACCCTTGGACTCAGTCTGGGCCACATCACTTCGTCTCTTCTCTCTGGATAAGTAAATATTACCCACTTCATCTTAACTTCTTGCTATTCTAGTTCCACCAAGTAAACATAGCTATCATTTTGTTATCCCAAAATGTGAGTAACTCAGGGGCCCACCCACAATGCCAGTGCCTCTGTGAAATAGTGGGGAATATCAGCTCAAAGAGGAGGCCTGCAAGAAGGGGGATAACCTAGCAGGAGCCTTTACACCTGTGTATATGCAGGAACACAGAGATTTCAAAGAATATTTGTTTTATTGGGTGAATTATCAACCCTATGCATATAAGATCCAAGCAGTCTCGCAATTGCACAAGGCTAACTGCAGGGAAAAGGAGGAAAAATTGGATAGCAAGAAGTTAGGTTAAGTGGGTGACATTTAGCTGTCCAGAGAGAAGAGACAAAGCAATGTGGCTCAGACTAGAATCTGAGGGTAGTACAAGAATGGAAATCGGAGCAGCAGAGTAAGGGCCTATTTCCAGAGTACTACAAATTGACTGGCTCGCAGCCAGCGTTTAAATACTCTTTTTCTGCCCTGAGGGGGAAGGTGTTAATGTCTGTCTAGCACAGTAGACAATGGGGTCCAGAACAAGCTAATGACCTTAGCATTAGTGACAAAGGATTGATGGGAATCGCAATAGTTCTTTAATGGCAGGACAGGTGAGGGAACAAAAGGAAAGTTTTGGTGGACAGAGGAAGAGGGTTGAAAACAATCAGTCACTCTGTAGAGGCAATCTTGGGTGCTTTTGTTTCTAATGGTTTCTAAATGACCTGCCCATGCCCTGAGTTTCTATCTGACTTACCTTTGCATTGTATGTGTTCACGCAGTCCTCTCTCAACAGTATGGCATTGCAACCATAGCAGTATATAATTTACATCTCATCTCAATTAAATGATATCATGGAGTGGGAGTATATGGCCCATAGGTAAATGTAGTTAAACACACATATGTATGGAAATCCAGATAAATAGAAAGTCATTGCTTAAATAGCTATATTTACTTTTCTGGCAATAAGACTATTTTCTTCTGCAAGGTTATTTAGCAATGTAGAAATTAGTTTACGACACCAATGGCCTTCATTCAGAAAGAGTATATAAAAATACATATAAAAAGTAGCTTTTCAGTTAATACATGTTTTCAGGATCAAAGATATTTGAAATCTTCAGAGGAAAGCCTGATATAGTTTATCTAATATGGGACAGTCAGATTATTAGCCATCTAGCAGTCTTTGTGGTCAAAAACATTTGGCAAACTCATAAATTGTGTGTATGCAGCGTATTTAGATGTATACAATCAGATTACCCCCCCTTTTTTTTTTAAAAAAAAAGACTCTTTACTGATTAATTTTTAGATCCAAATGAGTCCCTAAATCATTACCCATGATCTCATGTCCACACTGCCATATGCTTCTGATATCATGCTGTTTGTTTGTGATGGGTTTTTAATATCTTTAACTTATTTTCTTGGATGATGTGTTCTCTGTTAGTATAAGGTAAGCAAAATGAGTTCATCAAAGTTTGTCTTTGCAGCCTTCAACTCTTCCAGATTCCCCACATCATCCTTTTACTGCAGCCCCCAATTCCATTTTCTAAAAGTATATATGGGACTTGTAGTCATTTCCACACATTTCCATAGAGCTATTATTCCACTTTCAACATCCTATGGAAACCCAAGGGGGTTTCCATCCAGTTTAGGGAGGGGCTTTTGAGGACACTCCCTAACCTGCAAACCCCAGGATTCCAAAGGATGTTGAAAGTAGAATAATAGCACTATAACAGTCTAGTGCAGAAATTGCCATAGTCATCAACACTGTGTGCATTCTATGTGCCTTGCTCTCATTTGAGGTCACCTGCAAGATTGTCCTTGCCCCAAGCTATTTGGGCTGGGTGGCTAGAGCAATAATCTGAAGAAATTTTGTGTTCACCTCTGTCTTACATCAGTTGAGGAGAGCTAGCTTTGTGCGTCTATGCTGTCTGAGGTTCAACAGGCAAGCATGACACTCAGGGCCTTTTTAGTGATAGTGATGTATTTGTACTAGTTGGTGTTCTCACTGATTACTTTGGCTGAGTTCCTAAAGAAACTGATTAGGCCTAGAGAACACAGTGAAACTTGAATCTAAACAAACATGTCTTGGGTTGCACTGCATATTGTTTTCTGACTATTACTCTTTTTTTCTAAATGGATTTGAGGCAATTAGTTTACTTTGCGCATATTTTATTTGTAATTAAATTTTGAAATCCGCTAAGAAAGACACACATGTACCATGTTATACTTTACTTTCTACTTCCTGAGAATCTTTTAATTTGGTAAGATAATACTGATTAACAAATTCAGCATTCCTTTTCAGAGTTAAGTTTCTTCAGCTAGAGAATTTCTACCTGGAAACAAGCGAGTTAAAGCTCTTAGTGTTACACATTAGTTCAGGACTTCCCTGCATGGACTATCCACATGCCCAGTAATAATCAGTAAATCTCTAAAACTAGCCTCCATAACTAGACTTCTTCCAGCTGGGTTCTTCTCAGCTTCAAATACATCAATCAAACCCTCTGGCTGCCTTCCATCAGGGATCACCCACTGTGACCTAAGAAACAGTCTGGCTGCCTCCCTCATTCTTACTCATTCCTTTGCTCCTAGCCATCCAACCTGGGACTGTGATCCTGCTGAGTCCAGAGTGTTTCTACGCAGTTGGGCCAAGTGGCCTCCTCCAGCTCTGGTTGATTCTGTATCAGCAGCTTCTTTGTAAAGGAGAAAATGGTTGGCTGGACAGGTATGGGTGAATCAAGGTCTTTTCTAGTGCAAAATGAGTTCATTCAGGTACAAATCTTTCATCTAATTCTTTTAAGGTGACAGTCCAATGCACACTACCTTGGGAATAAACCCTGTTGAACACTGTGGGACTTACATCCAAATAAACTCCCAGAGGACTGAGCTGAACAATTGGATTCCTAAGCATAGTTACCATGGAGTAAGTTCTGTTCAACTCACTTGGCTGTGTAGGGGCTTGGATCATATTATCAATGGGTAATTTTAGATCTAACATAAAAAAAAATATAAAATTCATTCAGGAAAAAAATCTTCAGAAGTTTTGCATTCTGACAGTGAAGCTATGGAGACGTGGACAATATTTTTAAAGTAATTTATTACAAGACAAGAATGGGAAATGTCTGGCCATTCAAATGTTGTTTGATTGCAGCTCCCATCATATGCTGATTAAGGTTGGTGGCATTTGCAGTCCAAAAACAAAGGCAACATGCACCCCACTTTTGCTATATAAAACACTCTCTTGTAAAGGATACTTTCAGTTTAAAGCAACGTTCTATCTTTCAGATTGTGTGTGGATGTGCTCTCAAGTTGCTTGTAGACTTATGGTGACCTCATGAATTTTCTTAGGCAAGGAATCCTCAGAGGTGGTCCCCTGAAGTACAGCCTATAACACCTGCTATTTGTAGGCAGTCTCCCATGCCAGTACTAACAAGAGTTGACTCTGCTTAGTTTCTAAGATCAGATGAGATTTTGTCTGTTTGGAATATTTAATTTACTGTCTTCCAGATTACCACAACACTAAAGCATTCAGCAAAATTTGTTATCTTACAGAGTAGCAATAGCAATAGCATGTGTATTTCTATACCACTTATCAGCTAAGTGCTTTCTAAGTGGTTTAAAATGTATTAGCTAATTGCCCCCAACAAGCTGGGTACTCATTTTACTGACCTGCAGAAGGATGGAAGGTTGAGTCAACCTGGAGCCCGGCAGGATCAAACTCACAACCTTGTGGCTGCAGTATCGGCATTTAACACTGCACCACCAGGGCTCCAGGTTGAATGGCCTGAATGGTATTTTCCTTGTCACCTTATTTATTTATTTATCTCTATCTCATCCTCTATCATGAGATTGCAGGGCAGCATACAATTCCAGATAAAAACAACAGAATAATTTCGATATGATAAAAGCATATTAAATCAATCACCAGGTTAAAACAGTAGAAAAGACTTATACAGTTAAACCTATGTACATGTATACTTTAAGAAGAAATAAGATTAGGCCCAAAAAGCTTTAATAAAAAAACATGTTTTAACTTGACACCCAAAAGAGACCAGTGTTCGCACCAAATGGGCCTCCAAGAGGAGGGCGTTCCATAAATGATAGACCACAGCAGAGAAGGCCCTCTTCCATGTGCCAGCGTGATATACCATTCCAGCTAGGGTGACATGGAGCAGGGCCACACCAGTTCCTGGGCAGGTATATATATAGACAGGAGCTCCTTCAAGTACCCAAACCATGTAGAGCTTTGGGTGTTATCACCAGAGCCTTGAATTCAGACTGGAAGTAAATTGGCACCCAGTGCAGCTTTTTTAAGACTGGTCTTATGTGTTGTCTATATGATACTCTGGTCAACAATCTTGCTGCTGCATTTTGCACTAGCTGTAGTTTCTGAGCTATCTTCAAGGGCAGCCCATGGAAAACACATCACAGTAATCTAAATGGGAAGTTTCTAGTGCATGGACTACTGTGGCTAAGTTATCCCTAAAGTTATGCTTTTCTGACGTGCCATAGTGTAACATGAACATGGTAAATAAGGAGAACATATTGCAAAGGCCAAAGCTCGTTTCATAGACACGGTAGGTTCATAGGGAAGCACCACCATGTGAAGCAGCACTTTGTGTGGTTTGCCCATGCCCACAAACGTCCTTGATGGCAGCTTCCACATCTGGAAAAATGTGGTTTAAAACAGTGGCTCCAGGGAAGCCTGGACCTCAAAGGCCCCTTCCTAAACTGAAAACCCTGGGATCCCATAGGATGTTGAAAATGGAATAATAGCACTATAACAGCCTGGTGTGGAAATGGCCCTAGAGACACACATGAGCAATGAAAAGAAAATCATGTAGGGCCTCCCATATATTCACAGAAGGCTGAGGTAACTTTATGAAGTATTTTTCATTCTCAATAGTGTTTATAAAATATTGCACACCTTCATCACAAAGAGCCATTTCACTCACACATTCTGTTGTGATCAAAGCAAAATACATACTAGTACTGAACTTCAAAAGTGAGAAAATATGCAATTTTCCTTTGTGGAAATATGTTGTAGCTTTAGGTGGCCATTGCTTTCTCCTTGAATGAAAGCTTTATCTGAGTAGTTCCTTCTGACTTCAAGATGGAACAAAGGTCATATGGGAATAAAAATGAACAGCTTCACTCTCTTAATCTCATCCAGTAGAGGGAGCTCAAACATTGAGTTAAATTAGTTGTTTTATTAATAAGCATTTCTTTGTAATTAATTTAGAATTCTACATAGGATTTAAAATAATCTTGCTCTGTGGAGACTAACTAACTTTTGACAAATATAAAGAGTAAAATATGAAGGATAAATTTCAGGAATCATAATCCCCATCCCATACAGCATACATGTGAATTCTTTTCCACATACAACTCCCTTTTTCTCAGGGAAAGATTTTAGAGTGCACTTAAGAGAACAGAAATTCTTCTTTAGAGCTATCTATCCTCCCCATTATAAAAATGCCATGATAATTAAAGGCCCTGACCCTGAAGTCTGCTTTTTGTGTTGTTCTGAAAGATCATAAACTAAGTACACAACCCAGCAAAAAGTAAAACACTTTTAAAATAAAATCCTATACACATCTACTCATATGTAAGCCCCACTGAGTTCAATTGGTCTCATTCCCAAGCAATTATATATAGATTTGCAATTATGTATAGATTAATTGACAGGGCTGGTTTATGAGCTTAAAATTTACGTTCATGTCATGGTAAGAGCATGATGCAATCTTTCTTCTCTTTGTTTTACACTCTGATTTGAACACAAACTCTCTCAGTCTACATAGCAACTGGGCATTCAATCCATATTATATGGCTTCTTGGGTACAAAATGCTGTGGGCTCACCTTTTCTAAAGAGCAGTTAGCTAATGAGGTACACAAAACAGGGATCACAGGACTTTTACTGGGGACTTAACTCCTGAATATAAAATTCTTTTCTGCCCATCCAATAACTTATTTTAAGAGAGGCAACTTTTTTCTTGTCAGCGACTAAAACAACAACAACAACAACAACAAAACCCTCATCTTTTCTTTTGGGAATTCTGGGGAGCTGTAATCCAAAAAAGTAATTTGTCAACCCATACTAACAGTCTGGGAGGTAGACTGTAAGGGGTCATACATAGGCTTTTTCTTCCCTACACTGTTACCATGCTATTATTCCACTTTCAAAATCCTGTGGAATTCTGGGGTTTGTAGTTTACTTGAGGCCAAAGAACTCTCTGCTTGATAATTCTAAAGGTCCCTCCCTAAACTGCAAACGACAGGATTACATAGCATGTTGAAAGTGGAAAATGGTAATAGTACAGTGTAGAAATGGCCATAGTAGCTGGGAGTGGGACTGAATCATACTGGACAGGGTCAGAACCAAAAATTAACACACACACACCCCGAAAAGCAGCACCCTATTGAACTCTCTGTGTCTGTCGTCTATCCCGTTATCTCACACCTTTATGTCCTACATAGAAGATTGCTTGCGAAGGAACAGATCATTCTGAGCTGACCAACTTTTTGTATCTAGGAAAAGGCTGAATTAGGGTGCTGATTGTCTATGGCTTACGCCATCATCCCTTGCATCAAAAGGGAATAATAATTCATAGTATTACAAGGATATGGAGAAAATTATGTTCCATCTGGGCAGCTCTGAAGCACCTAGGGCAGGATGGGAATTGTGTGGCCCTTCAGCTGAATTGCTGGGAGCTGAACCATAACTTCCAGCAGCCATTGCCAGCATAATCAATGGCAAGAAATGCTGGTGTTTCAATCCAAGAACATCTGGAGAGCTCCACAACCACCATCCTTGATCTAAGGCAACTACATGGAAGAAAAAGCAGCCAGATAAACTTTTTAGAAGTATTTATACACAGAGAGAGACATATAATTGTTTGCATTGTTGATTATTGTTGTTCTTCAGAGGCAATCATGTCCTAGCGAACTGGCTATTGTTGAAATGGATTTTGATCTCTTTTTGAAGCACAACATAAAGCTTTTAAGTCATAGGTTAAATAATGCAACAATTGTACATCTCTGTGTTTATCCATATACTTATATACTGTTTGTCTCTGGGATTGGTTACTCAGAGGCCAAGATCCTACCTCACCTTGGCATATCATAAATATTTGATGTAGTGTTATGTCCCCACCCCCATACTGATAGCAATGTAGTGCCTTGGAGGCCAATACACATGGCTGCCATAGGTAGTGTGTTGCACATGTTCAATGCCCAATGTGCATTTGGACACTGCTCTCTGAACTTTACAGCACTGCCGCATGCAAACCTCAGTTTCTGCCACTATCAGATGGATATGAATATGGCATATTTTTCAGAAAACAAAACAAAAACCCCACCCTCCCAACACTCTGCACACACAGTGCAAGGTATGTCTATGTAAGCTACCAAGAGCTAGCTATAGCCTTCTGCCTCTGAACATGGACATTAAATTTACATGTTATGGCCTTCTCTAACCATGTAGAAGCCTATCATCCATTAGTGTATCTACTTGCTCTTTAAGGATCACTACTTATGACAGGTATAGTGGCTTGAGTATTGGGCCATTTCTGCACTAGACTGTTATAGCGCTATGATTCTTGGACTGGGACTCTGAGAGAACACGGTTTGAATCCCCACTTAGCCAGGGAAACCCACTGGGAGCCCATGGGCAAGTCACACTTTTCCAGCCTTAGAAGGCAATGTCAAACCTTCTTTGAACAAGCACTGTTGTGAAAACCAATGATAGGATCACCATACATCAAAGTCAGACTGAAGACACAAGTTATGATCAACAAGAGATAGAAGACAATTTCATCTCAGTTTATTTTCAACAAAGAATTTACCAATTTTTTCACATCTGGGTTAGAAGGAAGTTGATTTTTTTTTAAAGAAAGAATGTAATAGAAACTCAAACTGATAGATTCATCCAGCTGGGTCCATGGCTTTGAACATATAGCTGTAAAAAGTCTGAGTTTCATTCCCTGTGTACACCATGCTAGTGAATAAGAGCTAACACCAGCTTTTGCTGAGAGGCTCCTCAACTTTAATGTATATGTACAAGCAGTTCTACTACAATCCTCTCCCCATACAGTCTACCTCCCAGACTGTTAGTATGGGTTAACAAATTACTTGCATTCCCAGTGAGCCAAGTGAAGAGAAGAAGAGGGGTTAAAAATGCACTTGCCAAGGTCACTTCAACTGTCTAGCTGTTTGAGGATAAGAAGTTATGCCAAGGGTAGAAAATATGTGAAGCTGCCTACAAAAGAAAGCTACAAGATGCTAAAATTCCTCCTCCTCCCCTTCAAAGGGCAGGGGAAATGATACCTTGATTTATCTGGAATAAAAGGCTTTGAAGTCCCAAACCCTGATAGAGAAAATCATTATATATCATTATTATGCATAGTTTAGCAGACAGAAATTCATTTTATTTCAGAGATTCTTACAGGTGAATTAAGTCCAGTGTTTTGAATACTAAGAAAAAGAAGTTGTATTTGCCTCTATAGTACAGTTGCTTCTTAAACGGTGAGAGGGCATTTAATAGCTGTTTATCATGCTTCCCTTCCTTATTTCCCAGGCATTGTCCCAATTTGTAACTATCACTGATAAATTACAAGGTTGACTCTAGCCCTGGCAAAGATTTGTCTTCTTCACAGTACTATATGGCAAGCAAGAGTGCGTGTTCTCGAACATCAGCAAGTCTTGACAGTAGAAAACTGTGTGTATACTAAGTAAGAAGGCATTCTTCATCTGCTCTCCTCTGGAAGTGCCCTTCTGCTATGCCTTTAAGCACAAAATACACAAAAACAAATTATTCAGAAAAAGCAGAGGGAGGACCCAGTGATGGGGTTCCAGTGGAATTGGGAGTTGGGGATCCTTTTCTCTGATATTTTTAAATTCACATTCTGTTTTTTGTTGCAGAATGCACATGCATACATATGAATTGCATTTTCATTCTTGGATTCCACACTGGAATCTTCAGAATGAAAAATTATGGGAAGATATGCAGTAATTACCTAGTTTTCAAGACTCAAGGATAAGGAATGAGGAAAAAAAATCCATTTTGGTAAGGTCAATCAGTCTGTTGGTAAATGGATAGCAGCAGAACCAAAAAGCAAAAAGCAAGCAAGCAAGAAGAAAAATCTAACAACCCTAATATGAATATGTGGCAATCAGAAAAAAAGTGCAAACATCATTCCAGTTCAAAAATATGGCTGCACCAAGTATGTAAACTACTGATAAAGAGTACAACAACCAGTGAATGCTAGAGATGAAGGAAAACAGCATAAAAATATGGGTTATGTATCTGAGAGGAAGCAAGAGAGGTCTACATCCACCCATTTAAACAACCTGAGGAATTCAGATGTTACTATGGGAGCAACAGATATATTTGCTTATTATGAACTAGACCAAAAACCCATTTCACAGAGTTTCAGGCTGCACCTTCTCAGTTAATAGGCCTTAAATAAAAAATAAAAAAAAGATCAACAATGATAACTGATACTAGTGTTTGAACTATCAGATTCATAATACTATCAATAACTAATTATTTAAAAAAAGAACTCACACTAATCCTACCTATGGCTTCTAAATCAGTTAAAAGAATCCTAAAATTGCTGCCAGCAAAATTGTTTACATTTTTATAAAATATCATTAGCAATTTAAATTACAAGAATAAAAATAATCTGCCATCAGGAGATTTATAAGTACTTGAAATAGGAAACATCTAAGATAAAAATGGGTTTTGTGCCCTCTTCTACTTTATTCTAGGGTTCTTCCCTGAATTACAGGGTGGAATCTTTGATCCAGCTTGGCTCCATCTGTGCACTTGTCTTAGGCAGAGATGTAAAAATATTTGCCAAATCTCTCACCCTTGAGGTTTTTCTTTTTTTGGAGGGGAGGGGTTGCCTGCATGGGAGCAAAATGAGTACTTCCCAGGGGTACAGAAAGGTGATAGTTTTTTTTTCCTGGCTACAATAGCAACTAGCTTACGCCAGGGAACATCAGTTTCTTGGGACACAGCGGTAGAAATGCATCCTGGAGTTGGATTAGGCAAAGGAGGTTTTTGTGCAAGAAGATGCTGAATACTTCCTTCCAGAATGATCCAGTGATGTATTTAAGTCTTTTACTCCAAGTCTCAAGTCAAGTCTCAAGTCTCTACCTTCAAGTCTCAAGTCAAGTCTCAAGTTCTTGCAAGTTGCAAGTTCTTCAAGTCAGGTTTCAAGTCTGGAAGCCAACTTCATACCCCAACCTATATTCCAGAATTTCTGGACAAAGTTGAATAAAGTCAGTTTTAACAATTTAAATAGAGTTGGCCATCCACATATGCAATTTTGCCATCTGCAACTTTGGAAATGAGGAATAGATTCCTTCTTACTCCCCCTTCCTGAAGCTGGAGGCTTTTGTGTCAACGGGCATAAAAGAATCTACAGCTTCAGAAATGGGGAATAGGATCCTTCTTACTCCCCATTTGCGAAGTTGGAGGTTTTTTCAAAAGGCGGAATAGGGTCCTTCTTACGCCCCATTACTGAATTTCTAAAAGCTTTAGAAGGAAGGATTTTTCTTCCTCAAGCCCATTGCCTAACACTTTTTGCTGTTATGTTCTGAGAAATGCACCCTGCACTCTGGGGGCAAGTCTTGCCTTCTGCTCTTAGGAAAGTTTTTAGAAAGCTCCTCCTATATGCAGTGAGGATAGGTTGCTAAGCAGACCTCAACCCTACCATTGCTTAATCCATTTGCTGTTCCCCTCTGAGAAATGTGCCCACACTTTGGGCTTGAGACATATCGTCATGTGACCAGTAGGCAAAAAGTGATGGAAGTGTTGTTCAAAGTTGAAAGGTTTCTGGGTGAATGTGTTATGTTACTGAACCAAGGACAGCAAGTTGGTCACTAAAAACATACAAGTCATGAGTCTAGTCGCGTCAGTATGTCATTGATTTCCAAGTCACGTCTAAGTCACTGAAGCAATTGAAGTCTAACTTGAGTCCAAGTCAGATGACTCAAGTCTACATCACTGGAATGATCTAAAAAGCACATAAGCACACAAAATGGGAAATTACATCTCCATATGTCACCAATAGGATTTTAACCCTTATATCATTTCTGTCTCAAATTCTGAGATGGGTAATCCCAGCCAAATGGAAATTAGAGATTAAAAAATCCCTAATTTATTATAATTTAAACAACCATGATCAATTTTGCTTTTTTTATTGGTAGACATGGATGACATTAATGCATTTGAGTTAATGGCTTTCATTAACTTAACATTCTGGGTTAATTTAACAGGTTGTGGTGAGATTTTTATTCATTTTTAGAAATTTGATGTTTAAAATGGATAAAGTAAGCTTGTTTCTAATGGTTATAGTAAAAAAAAAGTTTTTCCATTGAATGATCAATGTGAACAAATTAGTTTTCAAATGAACATTAATGCAATTTGCTCTGTAAGAACATACACTCTGCCAAAACTCTGGGAGTGCTTTTCAGTGCATGCTTGCTTCCCACAATCCCCCTCCTAAGACACAGGCAGCCAAACTATGGGGTAGACTGTAGTTTTTTGCTCAGGCAGCAGATGGTGGTGGTGATGGAGACAGGGAATATCAATAAGTTTTTGGAAGATAAATCTATGTGTGACCTGCACTGGTTCCTCTGGAATTATGCTTCTGTTCTAAAAATTTTCAAAAGTGCTGTTTCATTGTTGAGAAGGATATAATTGTCAGTCTGGCCAGTCCAGTCCAGCTGGCTTCTATACATGATATGGCAGGGAAGAGGGAGAGATGCCATCTTATCTTTTTGCCCAAGGAAGAAAAATGTCTTGAGGGTAGTCTCAGTGGCAGCTGGTGGCTGCCATGTCAGTGGGGCAGTGAATTCACTCTGGGTCACCCTCTGAACTTTAAAGGTGCTTTCCAAGGTGCTGAGAGCTACACTCCATAGTTTAAGCATCTCGAATAGCACCTTTTATACTGAATCTAAGACCCAGAGTGGATTTACCATCTCATTAACTTGACCCAAGATAAGTTACTTGGCCTTTGGGGACAGGGTGAGGTAGTGGTGGTGATGTCACTCACAGGATTTTGGTAAGCAGCATCCTGATGACCGTAATCTTGTTGCTGAATGCTTACAAGTTTTCCTATTCTTATGCTCATGCCATCCCTGGTTTCCTTTTTTACTGAGCCCAGATTTTCAGATAGATACTTGGAACAGAGAAGGAGTTTGAGGCTAAGTGCAGGAGACACTTTGTTGATGGAAAATGTATGGAGAGTCTCAGTTGGATATTTCAGGGCTTGTGCCATAAACCACTTGTAGTTTTAACTTTAGCAGTCATTGAATAACAAGCCAAACAAAGCCATGGGAGTGAAGGGAAAGTGGTATCTGCAGACACTTCTCTCTTTTCTGTGATCCTGATGTGTTAGTTAAAAGACCCAAACAGAGCAAAACAAAAGTGCCCACTGCAAATGGAACTTACTCCATAAATATCCAGCATCTTGAGGGAGTCATTTATCAAACCTGACAGGGATATACACATGAAGACTTTTACTGATTATTTTTTTAAGGCCATCCACTTATCTAAGAATTCTGATTTCAGCTGAGTGTTCAGGGGAAGGTTAAGTCATCCGTTTATACTGTTTACAATGGTATGAACTTTAAAAAGAAAGAGAGACAGAAGAATGCGGTGAGGGAGAGAAGTTCACCAGTATCAGATCAATGATACGAAGACAGGCATTCTGAAACAAACAATAGAAAAAGAGTTTAATATGATCTGTCTGAGGGTTTTTTTTTTTTCTGATTTAAAGACTGGATGAGTTTTCTCTATTCATATTGGGGCTCTCAGGGTATTAGTCAACACCTATAGAACTTCACACCTGTCAAGTGATTTGGGCATCTGAGAAAGAAAATTCCACAAGTGCCTTGATCTAGAAGTAAAATTCTATCGAGGACAAATTATATGACTGACAGTTTGCTGGGGGATGGGAGGGAAACATTGTGTGTGACACTTAGTTTTGACCTCCTGAAGCTATCTCTCAAACTTGCCTAATTGTAGGAGTTGCCAACAACAGCCAGGTTCACAGCTTGTGGATGCTCTTGGAATTAATACTGCTCCTGGCTGTTTGCTCCTGTGACCAGGACTGCTTTTGCTTGATTTTGGTGCTGCAATAGCTACCCCTTTTCCCAAGGAAGAAATATCTAGTGATCTCTTGTTACCCTGATTTCTGGGGGTCCTGTGAGGGAAACCTAAGTGCGCTCCAAATTACAAAGGTGGGAATTAGTCAAAAGAGCACAAGCTAGCAATACGAGAGGCAGGGTAACGGAACGAGATCTTTTACCCAATGTCTACAGGGTCAGGCCAAGTCAAGAAGCAAACAGAAGTAAATAATAATTGTTGTTTTTATTAAAATACAGCCAAACAAGTGTATGCAACACACTCACACAGAGAACTATAGAAATAAAGGTTGGAGTTGGATAGAGGGATTTTTAGAGGAGGTATTTGGTATGGGTAATACTACACCTGTCCTGAAGCCCAGGAATTCAGAAGAAGAAGTTCATGAATATGGAGTTTCTCAGTATGTGGGACTGACGGGAAGGCTCGCCAAGCAAAGCAGCAGCAAGGTGGGATGGAAGTTGGGAGCGATCTGAGGAAGCTCTCACAGTCAGGGGTTTTTATAGGGGAAAATGTGACTGTAGGCTAGTCCATACTTGAGGAAAACAATGAGTTTCAGGCTGGAGACAAAGCCTCCGAAAGGTCAGAATTTTACATGATTAAGTCTGAATTGTCAATAGAGTAGCCAGTATGCAACCATGGAGTGCTTGACAGATGAGTATTCATCTAATCAAGCTGCCTGCTCGGGGCAGGGAGTTCTTTGTAAGGAACGTGCATACATAATGTGGTACTTGCCTTGAAGTCGCCTGAAGCGGCGGGACGGCTATTTCTGGCCTGCCTGTATATGTGTGGAATATTACAGCGATTAGCAGCCGTGCCTGTCTGCGAGCTTGTCCGGCCCCCCCCCAAGCACATGGAGAACAGAGGGGTATAGTAGGCCAAATTAGTGATATCAAAATGATATCTAATATCCCACAAGTCCGGGCTAGAAACTGCAATAACACTCGGCTTTATTTTTTTATTTTTTTAATTTAGATGTCTGAAGCTGTGTTTGAAAACTATGCCCAAACCACCTGAGGTCCTGCTGTGGCAGAAAGGCGGCATGTAAATACAATAAATAAATAAGGAAGGTAGGAAGGAAGGAAGGAAGGAAGGAAGGAAGGAAGGAAGGAAGGAAGGAAGGAGAGAAGCAAGCAAGCAAGCAAGCAAGCAAGCTACTGCTAGTACAACATACAGTGGCCAGACTATAGTTTGCTATGGCTAAATGTCACCAGTTCTGAACCAACTGGACTGGCTCTCAATTTCTGAGCTAAGTGCGGAGTTTCAACTTGTAAAGCCCTAAATGTGTTGGACTCAGGGTATCTGACAAAGTGCCTTCTCCCACATGACTCTGCCTGGAATTTAGGCTCTTCAACAGAGGCTTTGCTACATGCCTCTCCAGTCTAAGAAGTTAATTGGTATATGAATTGTTAGTCTAAGAAGTTAATTGGTATACACACACACACACACGCACTATATTATTGCACTTCTCTCTTGATAGGTTGACAATATGAACTTTGCAACCAGGGGGTTGACATAGATTTTACCAGGGAACTTTGAAGGCACAGCCCAGTTTTACCTATTTCAATTTAACTATCTAGATTATCAGGTATGGAGGGTGAGGGAACTGCTGCGGTCACTTGCCACAGCTGTGGCATGTTTCTTTTCCTGCCGCAAGACATCCTTGGGTATACCTGCAGCAAATGCAAGCTGGTCGCCCTCTTAGAGGAGAAGGTTCAACAGCTGGAGGCACACATTTCAAATCTTTGCATTATTAGGCAGAGAAAGGAGATCTTGGATAGGGCTGAGAGGAACTTTTCGAAGACAGAATGCACAGAGGAGCTAGGGGACAAAGAGGCCAGTTCACGAAACAGGGAGATGGACGCTTGGAGGAATGTGGCACGCAGGAGTAGAAAGCCAAGGTGCCATACAGAGACTCTCAAGCTACAGAATCGCTTCCAAGTTCTTGACTTTAATAATGATAAAGTGGAACAGCAGGAAGAGGTCATGGAACGTCATCAGGAGGAAATCCAACATCAGCCACAGGAACTCCAACACCAGCAGAACAGCATCCAACAGCATCAGCCCCAACACTCTCAGCACGAACAGAAAGTTCAGGCAGCTGTGAGGGAATCTGCTCCTCGAGTAACCCCAGACAAGCCTCAGAGGAGACGAGTTCTAGCGGTGGGGACTCTTTGCTGAGAGGAACGGAACCGATCACTTGCAACCCAGACAGAATCAATTGTGAGGTGTGCTGTCTCCCTGGAGCCAAAATCAATGACATAATGGAGAGGCTAACGAGACTGGTCAAGGCCACTAACCATAACCCCCTCCTTTTGGTTCACATCGGAACCAATGACATGGAGAGGCGCAGCTTTCACTGCATCACAAAGGATTACGAATTATGAGTAGGAAGCTGAAGGACCTTTGTGCGCAGGTTGTCATTTCATCTCTTCTCCCGGTGGAAGGACATGGCCCATGAAGGGAAAGAAGAAGATCAACAACTGGCTCCGAAAACGGTGCCACCGGGAGTGGTTTGGATTTTTGGATCATAGCCTCCATTTCCACGAAGATGGTCTTCCTGGAGCAGATGACCACACATTCAAAAAGGAGAGATGCTGTGTTAATGGGAGATTTCAATTATCTTGATATTTGTTGGCAGTCAAATTCTGCAAAGACCGCAAGGTCCAACAGGTTCCTCGCTTGCCTTGCAGACAATTTCATGGTCCAGAAGGTGGAAAAGGGGACAAGGGAATCAGCTATTTTAGATCTGATCCTGACCAACAGGGATGACCTAGTTGATGAGGTGGGAGTGGTGGGATCCTTAAGAAGAAGTGACCATGCTCTTTTGAAGTTTGTCATTCAGTGGGAAGGAGAATCCAAGTGTAGCCAGACATGCATCCTAAACTTTAAGAAAGCTGATTTCTCTAAACTTAGGGAGTTACTTGCTGAATT